>JAAGKR010012455.1:0-16439 GCA_011419295.1 Clarias macrocephalus
CCCACACACACACACACACACACACCCACACACACACACACACACACACACACACACACACACACACACACACACACACACACACACACACACACACACACACACACACACACACACACACACACACACACACACACACACACACACACACACACACACACACACACACACACACACACACACACACACACACAGCAGTTCCAAGTAACACATTAGAATCACAATCGTTATCTGGAGAATAAAACCGCGCTTCCTCTGTTCTGTTGGGCTTCTGAATTAAACACCAGGGAAATTATAATGATTAATTTATACTTGTTTTTCTGAAGTCCACAGAAATGTAACTAATAATACATGTTACACTGAGATGTTATCAGGTTAATGTTACTGAATAAGAAAATTTATATAAATATGATGTGATATTTAATGAATGAATAAACGGTTGTTTTTGTTTGTTTTTTACTGTAAAAGGAATCAACCTCGTCAATGTTTACTGTTTTTCCTGTAAATGGTACCGAGACCTGCAGCTGCATTATTGGCTTTTTTCCATCAGATAAAATCTTTAAATGCATAAATGTGTCGAAATTCTGAAACAGACTGGATCACCTTGGAAAATAATCTGAATAATCTTAAAATAAACTTTATTTTATAATTAAGTTTATTTGTTTCTAAAAATCTACAAAGTTTGCTATCAGACATTACTTCCAGATTACAAAGGGGTTTGTTCTTCATCCAATTCTTCAGTGTGCTAGTACATCTGTTTTACTTTGTTTAAGGGAAAGACGTTTAATCTCAGCCATCATGTCCCTTCTGAAGACCTCCTGCAGTCCTACGAGTCTCTCGCTTTTTGTTCTCCTGATAATACGCTGCTTTATGTATTTCTTAATGAAAGTATAAGGTTTTAATATTTGTATGAAAAGAGATTTACTATTTAAGTCAGTGGTCTCGTGTTTCCCCTGAAGAAGCTCACCATGTGTTTCCTGAAGCATCGCTCTTCCCAAAAGCGCTGTAAGATCCATCAGGGTGCTTGTAGTTCAGCTCTCTCTGATATCCTGCTCAGGAGACAAAAAACACCAAACAAGTTGGGCACATTTTACATTCCTCTGACTCTAAAGAGATGTTCTGTCCTGTAAACGGTCCTCACCGCTCACGAGGTAGTTCTCGGCTGTGTTCCTGATGGCCGGCGTGAGCTGGTTGGTGCTCTGCAGGTACTCCAGGATGTAGATGTCCGGGGCGAAGTTCATCATGTTCTGCTCTCCGCAGCCGTACGGCATGGCCAGGAGACTCGCCAGGTTCTGCAGCGCTCGGCCCATCAGATCTCCTGCAGGGACATGACGTTAACACAGCCGTAGGACTGATTCACTCGATGAACATCACACGATAATGTTCTATATTCCACATATACACAGTGAGTAAAAGATCAATCGTACTGTATATATTTTACGTATTGAGAGGAATAATTGCAATCGATGATAAATTATGCACATTCTAATCAAGGACATCCAACAGAAGGAAGACATTTTTTTTCTCTTTATTTTCACGTTATGTGCTTTGTTTATGAATCTCATCTTGGTCCTGTATACTGTGACGTATTTATCAAAAGTCTTGATACCCCATTTCTTTATATTAAATTAAATCAAATGATGTAGAATAAGAAAGAAGAAGAAGAAGAAGAAACGGGAACAACTGCTTTACTGAGACCAGCTGCAGGAAAACGTTTGAAATAATAAATTCCAGCCTTTCTTAATGTTTGAATGATTCATATTTCACTTTGTGAAACGTCCAACGAACAGAAAAAAGAAACTTTTCTCAGAAACTGCGCAGCTACAGGGACTGGACTGAAAATGAAAGAATAAAAAAAAAGTCTGGAGAATTATTCCTCAAGTGATATTAAAAATATCAGAAGATCTGACCATTTTAAAGCAAAATATAAAACAAATTAGGAGAGTCAAGACTGTACAACCAAAGCTATTGAAGTTATTAAACTCAAAACAGCTGTCGGACTCACCCAGCACAGAGACTGAGGCTGTGGCTGAACCTTCCACGAATACCGCAGGCAGCGTCAGTGAGACCGTCTCCTCAGCTGCACCATCTAACAGAGACGCAGAACCAAAACGGTACAGAACCACCACCGGGCCGTCTGAAATTCTCTTAAAGCCCAAATTCTACTGATGGTGTGTGTGTGTGTGTGTGTGTGTGTGTGTGTGTGTGTGTGTGTGTGTGTGTGTGTGTCTGACCTTTCAGGGAGAGAAGCACGTTTTGGGTTTTATACTGTTTCTTTCCTTCAGGCTGAAAGTGACAAGGGATAATTGAAAATAGTCTTAAAATCAGAATTACAGCATCAATGAAAAACTCTTATTCATCTTAATCATCTGCACAACTGTTTAAGTCATTTTACATTTATTAAAATCACATGTTAATAAAAGAAAAAAAATTATAATTACATTTATTTGAAAAAAAAAGTTAATTTGACATTCTACTGATCTGTTATCTAAGTATAATATACTGTATAATTATAATATCATTATTTCTATAAGTAATAATGTGCTGACCTTCACTAGGAGTGTGTTAATGACCGTGTCTATGCGTCCTTTCTCTGGGACTGTAACTGCACTCTTGCCACACAGACTCGTTGAATGGACGGCCTCCGCTGTCACGTTGACACGCACCTTACCTATAATACACACACACACACACACACACACACACACACACACACACACACACACACACACACACACACACACACATACTTTTTTAGTATGCCAACCCCTTTTTTGCCTTGAAAGTGGTCACTTATGTAATTTGCAACAAATAATTTTCTGCAACATTTACTTTTGTGAAGTTTGTACTGTACTGTAGATATACTTTTTGAAATATGTAAAAAAATATAATATATATATAATTTATATATATATATATAATATATATAATTTATGTATTTTTTAACTAATATATTATCTTAGACTGGCGATGAACCATATATGGTAAAATTCATATAAAATTCATTCAATTTTGAACAATTTTGAACAATTTTGATAAAAATTAAAAAAAAGTAAATAAAAAAAAACAGCATTGGAAAAGCCATTATTTTAAATTTCTATGAATGCTTAAAGTAATTATTCTGAAATTAAAGTCAAACAGAGAAAAAAAAGGCAGAACTTAAACAGTTTTTTTTTTACTTTCATACTGAGCAGAATTGCAAAAGCAAAATGGATCAGGGCCCGTATTCACAAAGCTTTTTAAGCCTATAAGTTGCTCCTAGTGATGAAATTCTAAGAAAATTCTTAGAATTATGACATTTTCTTAGAATTTCCCCATAAACTTATGATTAAATCTTGGTAAAAATGATTCACCAAACATCTTAGCACTAAAAACAGCTCCTAAAGTAAAAATTGTTAAGAGTAGAGAAGAGGACTTTTAAGCGGCTTAAGACTTTTTATAGCAAAGAACGAAACCGTGGAACAAAGAGATATCTTCCAAACACTGAACATAAAGCTATAAGTAAAAACTGGATAAAAACTTCCTTCCATTCTCTCCATGGATGGTTGACATCCAAAAGTGCAACTTAAATAAACGGTCCTGTGATCATGTCAATTGGTAAAAACTGGGACATTTTGCTCCCATCAATCTGAAATGGATGACAAGTAATAAAATCTGTATGATAAATAAATGTGTGAACTTAAATATAGTAACTACTGTGTGGAAAATGGTTGTTTCAAAAGTAGACGCATGTTCAACATTTGGGTGTTTAATGATCTTTAAGATATTTTGCCTATAACAGAAACTTTGCATAAAGTAGCCTGTAGTCATGATTATACAATTTCTTTATATACAAACAATATGATTTTACTGTCTGTTCTATTATCATGTAGTCTATTTTCACAAAACGCGTATTTCGAGGTAAATTTTTATCAACCAATCACAGTCTTTGAATTGCTGCATCGTCCCTAGCAACAGGGTCGACCCCGCCCCCTCACTAAGATAAAGGGTTTTGTACTTTCCTTACTCAGAGTTGCTCTGAAAAGTTTCACTTTTAGTCTAGGACTCCCAGCTAGGAATTTTTAAGCAAAGATAGGAGCTCTCTCAGAGAATTCCAAAGCGCTTTGTGAATACGAGCCCAGACCTACAGGTGGAAATATCTTAATGATAATGAGATTGTTATTGACAAAGAAGACACCTTTAATATTTCCAAAGGTCAAATTCCAGTTTGAGTGTTTTCAGTGAGCTTTAAGTTTGACATACCCAGAACCAGTGGGGTGAAGGTCCAGGAGAAGGTCCCGCTCTCACCAGCGCACACACATTGTGTGTAACTACAGCCTTGGCACGTTTGCACTGAGAACTGCTTTGAGTCAGCCAAAGTCACCTTCACCTTTAACACACAGGATTTTCAGTTCATCAGCTTTCTGAGAACTAAACCAACATTATCGTCCGTTGTTAGGTGTTCACAGGAAAGCTATGTGACAAGCGTGCGGAAAAGAAAATCATACTTGCTTCAAATTCACAAAAGAATGTCATGATATATAATGGATGCATCACGATCGTTTGTGTAGTAAAACATTTTACATGAGGAAGACGAGTGTGACGGTTAACATGTTGATCAATAATGGGCCACAGGAAAACAAAAGTGTATGCAGGACTGGTGATAACATGCAATGTGCACGTCAGACGTGTCTACTAAGAATTTTTATATATAAAGAGTTTTTGCGGAGGATGTTAAAGATAACACGAGGCTGCGTTTAACAGCCAAAACCCAAAGTATGAGGGGTATTTCAATTAAACTGGGACTTTTGATTGAGCCAAATAACAGAACACAGTTATGAGAGTAAAAACTCTCATATCATTTTACATTATATATTAATAATATTATAATAATACTATACTATTTCTCTATATAATCTCCTGCCACACTAATGCATAATATCCCAGTGTTTCACTAGTGCTTGGACACCATCAAGGTAGAAAGTTTTCTGTGGAACTTCACGTCTGAAACACCGGCCTCCCAGGAACTCCTTTTAATGGCCCAAACATGCAGGAATGACTTAGCGAGGTCAGGACTGTACGGGGGATTTGGCAATAACTATAGTCAACCTGAGAAAATTCAATTAGACCAAACATCTCAGCTCACCATCATACAGCTCTGGAGGTAGTTGAAGACGGTGGCCTTGAGCGTGAACTTTTCTCCTCGGATGACGGAGCTCGGCATGGTCAGGCTCACGAAGAAAGGCTGGAAGGCGGTGAGCTGAGCGCTCGGGGCGACTCCGAACCCGACAGGTGACGTACAAAACGCTTCAGTCTGCCACGTCGTGATGGAGTCCGGGACTGTTTTATTAATGGCCGTCACTCCTGAATGACTGTAGAGGAAATAGTGCTGAATCAAAAACAAAGACTGAGGGAGATTTTAAAAACTACTCATAAGAATCTACACACCTGACTGGAACCAGATCCCAGATCCATGTCTCTGGGAAATACGTGCGGACAGTAACGACCGGTTGGTTTGAACTTGTGGCAGCTGAAGTGGGTTTCTTGGCCATGGCAATATGTGCATCCATGGCTACAGGAACTGCATCTTGAGCACAAATGGGGTATCTAGTTAGGTTCATAAATAATATAGCTAAAAGTTAAGACTAAACAGCTGGGACAACATGTATGCTCTGTATGCTCAACAAGTGATGCAGTAACCAGCAGGGTGCAGCAAGGTGAAGAGGGTAGGGCTGTATTATCTGCACATGGACAAGGACCCAAAGCATCTCAAAAGAACATTTTTAGGAAAAGTTAAATGGAGTGGGATGTTCGCATTTATCTGCCCTTAAGCAGACAATACAGTATTTCACTTGCGGCAAGTAAAACTAAGCAAATAAACGATGTTATCTTAAATACGTTCAAACTAATGATGAAACTTTATGCTCAAGGCTAATATTCATTGTTTAATTTTAACTTTACTGTACTGTGCTATGGTGGTTCACCTCCAGGGTCCGGGTTCGATTCCCGGCCAGGTTCGATTCCCGTCTCTGTGTGCATGGAGTTTGCATGTTCTCCCCATGCTTGGTGTGTGTGTGTGTGTGTGTGTGTGTGTGTGTGTGTGTGTGTGTGTGTGTGTGTGTGTGTGTGTGTGTGTGTGTGTATGCGCCCTGCGATGGATTGGCACCCTGACGATGAGTGAGTGAGTGAGAGTGAGTGAGAGTGAGTGAGAGTGAGTGAGTGAGTGGAGTGAGTGAGTGAGTGAGAGTGAGTGAGAGTGAGTGAGAGTGGGTGTGTGTGTGTACTTTGCTAAAATACAGGATTAACCAACCACTGAATGAACAGTTTAAAGGAATACTTAAATTTGATGTCGTTTGGTCCAATCAATTCTATTGAGCCTTTGATTGGATAAATAGTTTAATGATAAATTTTTTTTTTTCAGCTGCAACAATTTGCCTAACTGATGCCTTGAGAAACGTCTTCATTTTTACACAACCATGTGGGATGACAACTCCTGTGCTCATGGATGATTCAGAAGCATCAAATGATTGTCTTGCATCAAGCAAACACAACTACTAAACAGATAAAACTCAAAGTATTATTATTAAACAATGAAAGGATAAAGCTGAACCCTCAACTCCACAGACAAAATGTGGTCAGAGAAACACCCAGGGTAAGTGTGATGGGAGATAAGTTGCATGGTAAAAAAAAAAAAAAAAAAAAAAAAAAAAAGTGTTTTCTGCACACACAATGTAACCGTGTAATGTGAACTCACAGAATTCAGTTTAAAAACCTGTGTGTCCATAGGAAGACACTTGTTATTGAGACTAATAAGGAAAAAGGCTTGAGGCTTGAAAATTGAGGTTTTAAATCCAATATCCATAATCAAAACTAACATGTTCAACAAAATGTTAGAGTGTGTGATTTATTCTTTTTTTTTTTTTGGCCAGACAGTGTATTGGAAGTGACAAAAGCTTATACATATCATCAGGGCAGAAAAGAAAAACGTACCTTGGAAGATCCGCTTTTCATTCAGCAAACTGGGAGCACAATTTGCAGGTTTATTTACATCTGCGTTGGTGAGGATTTTAATTCCAATCTCCTAAAAGTGAAAAGGGGACGTATTTTTCATGTGTAAAATAAATAAATAAATAAACAAGTTTTATATGTGACCTTTTATAAAAATATGTTAACTATTATATTGTTATATTCGAATGATTCTAATACTAGAATATTGTTCAAAGAAGCTGGGCTTTGTATGAAGTACAAGAAATGTATAAAGCGTATTTTAAGAAATAAGAAATAAACGCACTATAATTAACAACAGAGCTCCGAAGAAGCAGCTTTTCTATCTTATTATCTATAATACTTTTCTATCTACATGTGTTCTATTCTTTTTATAGCACAACAATTTGATAATGATTAGAATTTTTACAATTTTAGTAGTTATTAAAAATGAACCACCATCATTTTATATATATATATATATATATATATATATAATGATGGAATGATAATGCATATTATCTTGTCATTTAATAGCTCATTTAAATGTCATTTAATAGCTCTGAAACAGCCTAATTGCAATAAACCCGTGTCTCTGTTTTTATTTTTTTATTATTTCTTTTTTTCCAGTTAATAAATGTGAGCAATTGTCTGTTATAAAAACTTCAGAAAACTAATAATTTACAGCTTAACAGCTTAATTTCTGACTCTCAGAAAGACTATCAGAGCTGCTGTTATAGAAAATGAATCAACAGCATTTTGACCAATCAGAACACAGAATTTCAGAAAGCGATCCTAATTATCCTACACTTAAAAGGTACTTTTAAAAAAAAGAAAGATGTCTTACTCTAAAGGTGTTGTACACATCCACTTTTCCATGAATGACTGGGAGCACTGCGATTTTCCTGATTAGTGGGCTCGACGCGCACGGGTTGGAATACTCATCATGGATGTTGTACGGATATCCTGATAACGTCTGGACCGGCAGCATGTTGAACACCTGGAACGATAAGGCGTGACATCATTCCTCATGAGAACTGGCATTGTGATCTCTTTGACCTCCAACACTGTGAAATGATAACAGGAGGAATCAGATGCCCTTTACTAGTACATGTTATATTGTACCAAGACAAGTTTTATATACCAAGGCAAGTTATAGTAAATGTAGTTTTACCCCTGGTGGTATGGGGGTCAAATGCAAGTCTCAAAACACAAGGATTGTTTGCTTGAGCTTTGCACGGGCTGATCTAGTTTAAATTTAAAATTACACTTTCAACCTTATTTATACAGTTGCCTAGTTGGTTCCACAACTGGCCATTACAGATTTTATGGCACAAATCAAAGACAAAAACATATTTAATTGGTCTTTAATTGCTCCAAATGTAAAATCTTCCAGATTGCATCCTAGGTTTATCATATACTAGCTTTTCCCAGCACTGCGTGCCCAGTTTGAAGCCACTCCACTTGGTGGCATGGAGGTCAAACGTGTGCCTCGAAGATGAAAAATTGGCTTGAGTTCTGCTTGGGGTGATCTAGTCTAGCATTCATGCTACAGTACTAGCAGAGTGCCCTGTACAGGTTCAAGCTTTCACATAGAACACCTTTCTATTAAAAAAAAAATAGAGTCAAAATAGAGTTGACGTTTTCTTGAATAGCTCATACACATTGCATATGAGCTGCATAACTGGACTAAAGAACAGTTCTTCAGTCTGAACCCACAGATTGGATGTTGAGCTCCTTCTCAGGTTGCAGCAGCAGCAGACTCTGATCGATCGCCTTCACTGAACACAGCGAATCTGGAGCGGCTTTCAGGGTCAGTGACGTGTGACCACCAGGGAGCTCAGGAGAAGATGAAAACTTGAGAGAGACCTGAAAGACCATGACAAAAATGTAAAACAATGAATGAAAAAAGGTTTGTTTCTTTATTTTGTTGTTTGTTTCACAACTACACTTATCACTTCCAGAACACCTTTCCCACTTCGAAGCTTAACAAATGGTGGTAGGATTATTTTGGGCAAATGTATTTGTTCATCAGGGTCTAGGAACTTGGGGGTGGCAAAATAGATGTATATAGATTTAGGAAATGGATTTCAGACATCAACAAAAATGTTCTGATCTCTGTTTTTTGCACCTCAGGATAGGGAGTCGAAAAACAGGGTTTTATTTAGCCAAGGAAAGTTTTGATCTTTATTGGGGATATACAGTATTTGAATGATGGACGTCTCAATCACATGACACACCCTTCCTGCATCATCAGAAATCTACGGTGTTTTGGTTTCCATCTCTTTGTCTGAGGACACCATGGTGGTGAGGAACATTTAAAGAGGCCAGGCTGACAGTTTTCCCCCTTTTTCATATCATTTGGTGTCAATCATGTATTTGTAATCAGGAATGTTATCATTCATACTGGAATTCATCTGGGTTTGCCAGCATGTCCGTACAAAACTGTACGTTATAAATTTTTGAGAAGGGACATTTTATTGCCCCTATGATCTGAACTATCTTCTTTAATGTAAATTCTGACCTTGTTAGCCAAACATGGCTGAACGGGGAAGTTCATGCTGTCTGCCACGGCCTCGCCACTCGGCAGGACTGTGTACAGGACCACCTGAGCCACCGGGGTCACCTTCAGCATCTTCTGCAGAGTGATGACCAAGCTGCCCCTGTGCTCTACTAAAAAATGGAGTACAATTATATTAGCTTCACGGCTAATGTAACGTTTACTAGCACTTTGGTTTAATAAGTTGTGGTGGTGTCCTGCATGGTGTTAATGAACCTGTTCCGTGGTCGAGAGTTGCTACGATTTGTCCTTGTTGAACCAGTTGTCCTTTAGTTATCACCTAGAGACAGGAGAATTAAGCCGCATATATTGTAATGCATAAAATTATATTTCTGGTTGATGAAAACTGTCATAATGTTAATTAAGAGCACATGATGCATTGGACTCATTTTCAGTCTGTAAACATCACTGAATGTTAGTGAGTGCAGTACAATACCATGTTTTAATGTTATAGAGGAAACCAAACACACCATGTATAAGAAGGATAAGGTGTTCTGGTTGGGTCTGAGCGCGCTGTTGTGTATCATGTACTGAGCCCTGATGACGCCGTTTTGATTGCAGCTGAAAGCCACCGAGCTGCTGTTCAACTTAATAAAACTCTGGCTCTTGGAGTAGAAAGGCTGAAGGGAGAGGGACGGACTGGGGTAGTACGGAGTGAGCTGATTCTTCCCGACTGGTACTGGTGTGCTTGTCGTTTCATACTGAGCCTATGTGGCAGAAAACGAGAGAATGATTTTCAAAAGCTCAGAAAGAATGAAAGAAAACAATATCAGTTGTAAAACAATTATTGCTTTTTCCTTATTAATATTAAAGCAAGTGACCTAAAACAGAGATGGTCTTTCTTCATCACATAAACAATACATGAGGATCATTATTATTATTATTATTATTATTATTATTATTATTATTATTATTATTATTATTATTATTATTATTATTTTACAAAAAGGAAAAACAACAGCAATAGCAACAATAATAGCAGCAGCAGCAGCAGTGAAAAGTACAGTGACGACTCCACCCACCTGTACACTGACCGGATTCACACCCCATGGTTGCGTGTTGAGGGAAAACTCCGCCATCCCTTTGTTGTCTGTAACCAGCTTCTGGTCTGAGTGTTTATTACTATCATACGTTACAGTTAGATGGACCACTTTCTTTCTCAGGGGATTGGACTTTGCATCAGTCACTTTAATCTAATGAAGAAAATCAGGAACATCAGAGGACGATATCAGAAACAAAAACGTCACATTGTGCATCATAGTAGTTATTCAAACATTAACTAACCTGGAAGTGACGTATGTAAAATGTAATTTAAGAACATAATATAGTATAAGAATAAGTCAACATATGAATTACTTTTCCTTCGTAAGTCATTCCGAGCTTGAACGTCGGTGGTGAATCCTCAAATGAAAGTGTGACAATATTAGTTGTTATAGGAGCGCTGGCAGAACCCGTCAGAGTCACACCTACAGGACGAACACAGCGTTAGCACAAAGCTAAAGGTACAATCATGGTGAAAGTTGAGAAGCTAATGTAGTTAACATGTAACGGAAATCTTGGTAATAAGTCAATACTCACACCAGCCCTGAAGACATTTAAAAATAGTTTAGAACGTACAATACGTCCGCAGTGGAAAACCCATTGGGGATTTAAGCTTTATGCACAATCATCAAATTTCTTGTTATTATACATGAACCACTTTTAAAACAATATGAAAAGTACATAAAAACATGTGAATAGAGACAGTAATACAATTTGTGATTATAAATCTCTTTTTTTTAAGTTTAAGTTTTATTCTGCTATTAAAAAAACGTTTAATTTAAAAAAAATTGTCAAATTGTCAAACAAAGAAAAAAATCTAATTAAAAATCGTCAAAATGTCAATAATTAGGCTTCAGAATCTTCTCTGTGCAGGCCAGCAGTCAAAAAATGAAAGATATTTTATATATATATATATAAGCCATTACAAGTCATCTCTAACCTGTTCCATGTTCTTCCACTTCACAGTGAGCTGCGACTAAAGTTTCGTAACGTGAATCGGTTAAGGCAAAGTCTTTCAGATTTATTACACGTTCTCCACAGCCCGTCGCATCAGTCTGGGGAAAAAGAAAAACTAACTTCAAAATGATGTTGTTTGTATAAATGTGTAATATTACTTCCACTATGGTGTGTATGATGTTTGCATTACTTTAAAAGTATAGAAATCAAGTCAAACATGAAGAAACCATGAACCGCATAAGCATTTATCAGAAACATTAAAGAGTAACACAACTACTCTAGTTGCTTGTAATTAGATTAATTATTCACTCATCTTCTGTAAATCCTTATTCTGGTCTGCTTGGCTTTGGTTATTAATGATCGTTTTGTTGATATTTTGGATAATTTTAAGATCGGATTAGTTCTAGTATAGAGTTAACGTAATTACTGTAGGTACAAGAGCATCTGTGATTTTATTCCTGTTCGAAATGATCATTATTTTTTGCCCGTCGACTGATTTTACTTTTTTTAATTTAACAGAAATGAGAGATTATTTATTCCCTCACAC
The DNA here is from genome assembly GCA_011419295.1 of Clarias macrocephalus. Taxonomy (NCBI): domain Eukaryota; kingdom Metazoa; phylum Chordata; class Actinopteri; order Siluriformes; family Clariidae; genus Clarias; species Clarias macrocephalus. The sequence goes on from JAAGKR010012455.1 coordinate 12,069, forward strand.
ATATAGGGGAAAACGATTAGTATCATATGCCATGTATTATAGTCCTCTCTGTGCACAAAAACGCGTGATGTCACTAATTACTGTAGTTCCTGCTGTTCTAATTAGAATCAACTGATGGGTTTGAACAAATAGATGGCAGCACTTTTACTTTCTAAAGCCAGTCTGTCCACGTCTGCACGAGAAACTCAGGAATTCCTGAGGAAAAGTGACCTGTGAGCTTCTGTTGCAAATGTTTGTACACAATCTACAAGAAGCCATCAAGCAGGAATGGATTGACCGAGTGACCCCAGGGTGACTATGTTTCATCTGGATCCAGCAAGTTTAGAAAAATAAAACACTTCATACTGAATATTGAAGCTTCATGGCATCTTTCATTGCATTAAAAAAAAAAAATTCTAATTATCTTGATTGTCATTAATTTAAAAAAATAGACTAATAAACTAATTATCTTAAGATAATGAAAAGGGATGTTTCAAGCTGCAAATATATATAAAAATATATCCTGCATTACTTTGACATAAATGCATTTTCTGTTGATTTAAATGTAAAGTTGACAAACCTCGGTTTTATAATTCCTGCAAATGTTTGATAGTGGTGTAGTTCCGGCCGGGAGGAACAAATTCTTGTAACTGTTACGGCAGACGGTGGCCGTCACCGCCCCTTTCACCGGCTTGCCGTATGTATATCTGTGGATAATGAAAAATTAAACTCATTTTATTAGAATCAATACTCATTTAAAATTAAATAAAGTGAAGCAATCCAAAAATAAATAAAAAAAACAACCGTAAAAAATTGTAATTCGGACATGAAGATGTTATATTGACAATGTTTTACTTAAAAAAACAAAAAATAAATAAAAAACATTATTGGTTTGCTCACTTTGCGCACACTTTCAGTATGGCATATACATCCAGGATGGTGATGACTGAAGGAAACTTGACCGTCACTTCAAATTTTGGCAGAACTGTAATAAATAGTTTAATAACATTTAATTATAGTAACTGAAAATCTTGATTGTGTTCTATGTGAGATCTTTTAATAATACGTGACTATAAGACATAGTATGTTAAAATGTAGTATGTAAGTGAAAAATATCAAGTCAAAAAAAGAAGAATATATAGTATACAAGCTGAAGTTTAACCATTATGCTCCTCATTTAGAAATATATTTTTTACATCTATTTTCATTATTCATATCATATGCAGTGTGTATTTTTGTTATGAAACAATGAAACATGGTTTTCAGAGTGATATGAAAGAGATAATTGCACTAAATCGCTTGGATATTTCTTTACACTAATCATCATGCAGTAATATTATCACCAAAATTAAGATTAGATATATTTGTTATTTTAAAGACTTGAGTAATAAAGATAAACTGCGCCTGACCGTAGTCCTTGACTTCAAACATTCGTGTGAAAGGGTTGTTTTTCGCATCCCGGGCCATGATTAGATAAAGTCCTTCCATGGCCTCAGAGTTTATGGGATACGACAGATCCACAAGACCGCTGTGTGTGCTGGCGTTCAGCCACTGACCGATGCGGTTCGAGCTTGGGTCCTGAAATTCAAATAATGACTTTTTATACTATATTCTCTAGAACCTTAATGTAATGAGCAATGAAATTCAGATTCAACTTTTATTTTGAGGAAAATGCATATAATACGAGTGAGAATTTGTTCATATGACACCGTACCTGCACTTCTATGGTTGGAAACTGAAATGGAAAGGAGAAGAATCAAATTAAACACATACACATACACATAGATAGATACTGTAGATGGATAGATGTAGATATTTCTAGGTGAGAAACTGATAAATTTTTCAAACCATCTGATTGTGGGTGAGGAAGTTGGTGTCCAGAGAAACAATGCGGAACATGACTGCGGAGAAAAAAGAAATATATAAATTATACTGTTTTATTATAAGGCTGATTTGTTTTAAACACTTTTTAAAGTCAATTACAGCATAATTCATAAGATCACTTTGCTACATTCATATAATTCTTGGTAAAATCTTCTATATACTGTCATGTACTGTCTATGTACTGCCAAACTCATACAGAAATGTCAAGATCTGTCTACATCTGTCACCAGTCACCTCCCAAGTGCTCATGTCATTTCACTATTATGCAAACACTGTAAAAACTTAACAGCCATCTGTACCACAGTATTTTGGATTCCTTCTGAAGCTATGAACCTGAAATCTAAAGTGTCAACAACTGTGTACTATTTATTAGTGTGCACTATTTGGTAGTTTAGTGCAGTGTTGTATTTTTCCATTTCCCCTCCTATAAGCAGGTTTTAGAAGATGTTACAGGTTGCGATTTCTGAACCCTGTTATAAATCTTTAAATACCTTGGATGAATATGAGGCGGAATGTTGTGCAACTGGACGATATGCATCATGAATTATATACTATAATATAATATATACATATATTTTGTTGTTTTGAGGTTGTATTTTCTTCATTCAACATTATCCCAACTTCAATTTATCAAAGACGATATCATGCCATGCTATCATTTCTCTTGTTTCATCAGTTAATCTTGGTTTCCAAGTGTGTCTCTCATTACGCTGACATTAAAGTCTGAAGTTACCCGTCTGTCCTGGTTTGTAGATGGGTTTGTCTGTCTCAATGATGGTCAGTTCTGTTGGGGGTTTGATGAGGATCTCTGTCGACTTGTTCAAGAATGTTTTGATTCCTTTAATCTGAACATGTATAGTTGCCACTGTGTCAACACTTACAACAGGAACCTGTTAGAAACCAAATGGTTAATCATCATCATCATCATCATCATCATCATCATCATCTTACACCCTTTCTTTAGTGCTTATTCTGCACATGGTTGTGGGAAGCCTTGAGCCTATCGCAGGGCATCCTGAGCACAAGGCAGGGTTCAGCCTGGATGAAGAGTCAGTCTGGGCACAAGCACTTACACACTTACACATTCGCTCACTATTGCCAATTTGGAAACACCAGCTCAAGACTGGGGAGAACATGTGAATGCTTTCCCACACAGATCCAAAACGTGGCTTGAACCCTCAAATCTGGATGGTCAGGGCCACAGTACTTACTGCTTTGCCACCGTTATGGCACTTCATCATCTGTAGCGTTGATTTCAATAAAGAATATAATAATAGGTAAAATAATAAAATGATGTCGTCGTCACACCTTGAAAGGAACAGAGCGGTGGTAATCTTGTCTTCCAGAATTTTCCTTCAGAAGACTGATGCTCTTGTGTGGACTGTATTCCAGGGTTACTTCTATAAAAAAACACTCAGAGGGAAGGACCGTGATCGAGAACGTCTCCGTAGTGCCCCCTACAGTCTGGGAAGTCACAGCTAACAAATAGACTCTGAAGGAGACAAACAGTAAAGAGGAAAAACAAATGAATTTTGGTTTCAATATGATGATACTCTTTAACTGACACACACAGAAAATACAACATTTATTCTTTTTACTAAATTATCTAAACAACACATGAGACATAACTGACCTGTGGACCACTGCAGCATTCGAATTATCCTGCTAGTTAGATACACCTTAATTCTTAAAATTCATCCCCTTCCAGGAGTTTTTGTTTTGTTTTGTTTTGTTGTTGTTTTTCAAGTGGCCGAAAAAACAAACAAACATTTCACTTAGTATGCTATTTACTTTTTTTCATTTATGCTAAATAAAAACTTGCAAAATCAAGAAACTCTTGAACATACGACATACATCATCCTTTTATTTATTTATTATTCTTTTTTTATTTGCTTACTTAAGAATTAATCTGGAATTTATGAACCATGCTATGAAGTTTTGCATTATTATTATTATTATTGTTATTATTCTTATTTTAACTAATAAAGTTCACCTTAAAGTGTCTCACCTAGGAGAAAAAGTGAATATTCAGATGGGATCACATAACACTTATTTTTGATTTACTTTGATTTTTGTAAATATGCTACACATTTGTATTTTTATCAGATAAATAGAAACACATTTACTAAATTTTATGCCCTTCAATATAGTGTCTGTAACTTAACTAACGTAACTTAAATTTAAATATTTAATTGATCTTAATTGTCTTACAGATGAAACTTGGCCAATATGAACCTGAAACACTGTATTATTCTAGAATGCAAAATTCTTACGATATTGCAACATGAATTTGACATGGTTACAAACACTACAGATTTTTTGCTTTTTAAAGCTTTTACAAAAAAAAAAATTAATAAAAATTTAAGCAACAATTTTTACAGATCATATGCTAGAAGTTGACACCAATTTTAGCATCAATACTTATAAAGAAATATAAATCATTTGCATTTTAAATAATTATTGATTGAAGAGAGACAGTATATTGCTGAAAAATTGCCATTTTGGGGG
>JAAGKR010012456.1:5656-16438 GCA_011419295.1 Clarias macrocephalus
ATAAAGGTCACTTGGAATTATGAATGCAAACCATCATGAGTTCATGAGTACAGATGCAAAAATACAGTCTCAACCGACAAATCAACAACTAGTTCAATGTTTTTATTTAATGCTTTTCAGACTGAACGTTTTTGCTGACCTGAGTGCCTGTGAAATGATTAGTGCATACATTACACACAATAATACATAATGTTCAACCTTGGTTATGCATGTCTTTGACACAGTTCTCACAAGTTAAAAAAAAAAAAAAGAAGAAGAGTATTTTAATGAAAAAGAAAGTCAGTCAGTGTGTCAGTACAGTCAGTACAGTCTGTCAGTCAGTCAGTACAGTCTATCAGTCAGTCAGTACAGTCAGTGTGTCAGTTCAGTCTGTCAGTCTGTCAGTACAATCTACATCTAGTCTGTCAGTACAGTACACATCTACGTTTGAGTCAAATAAAGGTCACTTGGAATTATGAATGCAAACCATCATGAGTTCATGAGTACAGATGCAAAAATACAGTCTCAACCGACAAATCAACAACTAGTTCAATGTTTTTATTTAATGCTTTTCAGACTGAACGTTTTTGCTGACCTGAGTGCCTGTGAAATGATTAGTGCATACATTACACACAATAATACATAATGTTCAACCTTGGTTATGCATGTCTTTGACACAGTTCTCACAAGTTAAAAAAAAAAAAAGAAGAAGAGTATTTTAATGAAAAAGAAAGTCCAGACCATTCATTGTTCTACATCCACATACTCTCCTAACCTGCCTTCATGCTTGTTTTTGTCCATGTTCCTCTCCTTGTGTTTGACGTCAAGAAGTGCTGCACACGGAATAACAAAAAAAACTCCCACATGAAATCTGATTTGGCCGGGCAGACCGAGCCACATGTTCAGAAAACCAATGTTAATTTGATTCGACCCCTACATACAAATGTGGCTGGAATCGGATTGCAAATGGGTGGGTTTCGTGTGCTTTGTCTCTTTTTGCAAAATGACAGAACAGCTTTTGAGTAGCTAGAGAGACTTTGAGTCATTTTATGGGAGGAGAGTCCATTTTACGTCTCAGAAAAAAAAAATTCTGTCTGTATGTCTGTATGTCTGTCCAGCCAAACTTTGTTACAGCATCACGCAAAGTTGACTGGACAGAACATAATGAAACTTTAGCAGTAGCTGCGCCATAAATGAAATCAAAATGTTGAGTAGAAGTGAAGCTATGAGCGGTTATGTGCCAGATTAGAAACCAGAAGTTTTGACAGCGTACCGCGCATTCGTCAAACTGTGGGCGCGTCTCAAATCGATTGCTGGACAGAATTTAATGAAACTTTTGCAGAAGTTTAACCTGCACCATAAGTGAAATTAAAAAGTCGAGTAAAAGCGATGCTATGAACAGTTATGAGCCAGATTTAATAATGTACTTTAAAATAAGCTACTAATGCGCTACTTGCTCAATGTAAACAAACACCTGCACCAATAGATATTAATAAGAAAAGCGAAACTGAAGGAAGCTTAGTGTAAACGGGTGTAAGATACTCAATCTTACAAAATGTAATTTGTTTCTGTTAATGGGTCAGGCAGAGAGTTCTGGCGGAAACTCTTTTCCTGTCAACTTACACTAGTCATGAATAAATCCCATCTATTACTCCATGCTCTGAGGATCGAAAGTGCAATCGCATAAACGTATAATTATACAATTGTTTAACGTTACCGCTGACTTCAGAACGTACATATTGTAATCGACATCGTATATAAAGGTGTAGGTGTTGCCTAAGCGCGTATCACATGCCGTTCTCCAGTACGGTCGGCTTCTGTTATTACAGCCGCACCTGAGCATTAGTCAGGCACCTGCCACATCTCACAGGCCCTCACTCTCTGCTTGATTGTTCTGAACATTTCTGCTCCACTTATCCATCAACCTTCTGCCTCCCGCTCTGTCTTTTCTACACAGTCCTGATTCCCCTCCCACACATACAGCACGCAGCTGCCTGGTGCTTCTGTTATGCAGTTCATTATTGTCAATTACGGTGAGTCACATCTCCAGCTTGGCAGCGCATTCACAGGTGGCTCCTCCCAACAAAGGCACAGATGTCGCACAGACACACACTCGCACGACTCCCGCCTCTGTCAGGGATGATTACAAGTACTGATCGTAGCCATGGATCATAGATTGTCACTAGACATCTTTTTCTTTTAGTAAATGGTTCTTGCATTTCAGATTAGAAATCGAAACTTCATTCATTTATTCATCTTCTATACCGCTTATCCTATACAGGGTTGCAGGAAGCCTGGAGCCTACCAGAGGTAATCTCCGCGACCATCGGGGCTAGAGCAGCGTGCCTGGTACCGTTGGGTGTGTCTCGTTCAGCAGAAGAAGGGAGTATTCGTCCCGTCGCGCTAGGCCTTGCCGTTCGGCCGCTAGACGCGTTTAAGCGCAGCCGCGTTTAAAGCCCCGTATCTCCGGGACCGTGGGGGCTAGCACGGCGTGCCTGGTACCGTTGGATGCGTCTCGTCCGCCAGAATAAGTATTCGTGGCGTCGCGCTAGGCCTCTCCGTTCTGCCACTAGACGCGTTTAACCGCCCGCATTTAGACTGCCGTATCTCCGCGACCTTTGGGGCTAGAGCGGCGGACCCGGTCTCCTTGGATGTGTCTCGTCCAGCAGAAGAAGGCAATGGTTGTATTTATTCCCATTTTTTACAATCGTGGTAGGACCTCCAGTCAACACGATCCGGCAATTTGGAAACGCCAATTAGCCTGCAGATCTGCGGGAGGAAACTGGAGTACCTGGAGGAAACCCACCAAGCACAGGGAGACCATGCAGACTGTACTATGCACAAAGACCCAGAGGCAGAAATCGAACCTGGACCCTGGAGGTGCAGGGCAACAGTGCTAACCACTAAGCCACCGTGTCGCCAGCTAAGATAATATCAAACCCTTTGAATTCTTGCTGCTGAAAAATGTAGTATAAATGTAGTATAAATGTAGATAAATGTAAAAAAAAATTAGGAGAGAAAGACTACTGAAAGTCAGGAACTCTTAGTGGTATTGCTTTAAGTTTGTTAAAACTTGTCTATATGAAAAAAATCCATATATATATGCATGTGCACCATGGCAGTGGTTGAAAAGCCCAGTGTCTGTGTATAATCTATCTGCCTACTTAGTCTGTTCCTTCCTGTCAGCCATTGCTGTCTGTGCCTCTGCCTTAATTAGATCTGCTAATGAGCTCAGAGGAGATTGAACTACAGAGATGTCAGGTCCAGACAACTTCTTTCCCCCCTCCAATGCTCAGCCTGGCTGTTCTTTCCATTTGAAGAGAATTAGGGAGCTTTCAACTATTAGCGTGCCATTAGGAGCCCTTCTGTCATTTCCTAAGCAGAGCTGCAAACCCTCAGCAATGTGATTTGTCAGGCCAAATATGGTCAATCCGCCTGAGCTCATTAAAACCCATATGAAGTGCGAGGTGCATTTAACAGTAACAGTGCCCTCCGATTGAGTAGAGGGGATTCAGCTGAATTTCAGTCACCATTGCATGCAGAAACGTGCCCACCTTTCACGTTTTTAAACGTACAAATTAATGGCGGATTTTTGTAAAGCCGGCGACACAGTGGTGTAGTGGTTAGCACTGTCGCCTTGCACCTCCAGGTTCAATTCAAGCTGTTGGCACATGGGGATTTTTCAATTCCAATTCCTCCTCGTCACTAGGGGGCGCCCACATTAAAGCTACTACTACCACTCAGTCGTGGCGCCAGCCGACCGCATCTTTTTGAACTGCTCTCGCTCAGGCACCATTGGGGGCGGAGTAACACACTCGGAGGACAGTGCTATCCGCTCCTTCCGCTCACGTGAGCTCACAGACGCCCCTGATTGGCAGTAGAGCCGTGATTAATGTGGGAGCACTAAGTACCTCTCATCCCACCCCTCTGATAGAGCTCGGCCAATCAGCTCTCTTTAGACCTCCGGCTGCGAGAGGTTACAGCATCAATCAAATTCGCAATCTCGACCCATTTCTCCAGGTTTGGGTATTTTATATGGGTGTAGATTTGCCAAAGGGTGGCACGGTTAGTGGTTAGCACTGTCACCCTGCACCTCGAGGTTCCGGGTTCGATTCCCACCTCTGGGTCTGCGTGCATGGAGTTCGCATGTTCTCTCCGTGCTTCGTGGGTTTCCTCTGGGTGCTTCGGTTTCCTCCCACACACCCAGGGACATGCAGATTAGACTAAATGGCGGTGCCAGATTTCCTGTAGTGTGTGAATAAGAGTGTGAGTGTGTGTGTGTATTGTGTGCCCTGTGACGGATTGATACCCTGTCCAGGGTGTACCCCACCTCCAGGCCCCTGAGACCCTGAATCCAGGATAAAGCGGTATAGACGATGAGTGAGTGAGTGTGTTGTTTAGCTTTAATAGTTTTTATTGATTTCTAGCTGTATAATCAGTTTGTCTTATATGCACTGATATAAAGAGAGGTTGTTTTGGGGACTTGTGTGGACAAACCACCAAGCATGCAAACACAGAATTGTCTTCTAATAGCTTCTATGCAAAAACAGATCTGCAGTGTTTTCAATTTACACCTAGCTCATCTCACCCCATGACCTGTTCGGCGTGCCTCATCCCTGCCTCAGTGGTTTTTTTTAACATGCGTTTTAACCAAGCACTTAGTACTCACACTTAGCATGATTCATCTGATGCATGCATGCAGCGGTCAGGTCTGACTGCTTGTTTATCAAAAGTGGTACGGAGCCGAGGGACGAGTTTACTGAGTCAGTTTTCTGGATGGTTCAAATGCCGTGAGAAACAAATGTGTTCCAGGGAGTGTCTGTCTGCACATAGACCGTATCCAAGATTTCGTAGACCTCTAGTGACCTTTTTTTTTATCCTAACATCCCAGAACTGCACATTCAGTGACTCATCATCTCTTTGCACCAGGGGTCAAGGAGTGGGCAAACATGGCTTTGGTTAATATTAACTGGAGATGCATCATTGTTCTGAAAGTTTTTTTTTGTCTTGATACTAATTATCACGCTAACGAACAGATGGAATGCAATGACAAGCACTTAGGATGTATTCCGTGATTAATGAAGGATAATGATTTCATCATAACGCTTGTTTAGCCTGATCGTTATTTGTCTCTATGCTTTTTTTTTTTTTTGCCTCTAGTTTGGGTCCCTTTTTTTTTGTGCACAAACCCTGTGGATGCAGCTTTAATGTCGTATGGCCGGCAATAAAAGAGCTATTAGCATCATAAAACCGATTATGCCGTCGGCCGGCACCTTGACCGCTCCAAGATATCAACAGTATCCATCATGTTGGAAGACGGCAGCCTGACTTTTTTCCTCCAATGTCGCAGCAGATGCAAATTTCATGAGCGGCCTTTGAGACGCATTGAACATCATTTTTTCTGATATCACTGCGTTATACACTGTATGGGACCTACTGGATCAACAATACCTGTTGTCTTATTAAAAAGCATGGCTGCTAACATTGAAGCAGTGCTATTAAAATCTTTCTTCTGGTTATAAAAAGGATGACTTGGTGTTGTTTACCCATTTCAGTAAGGATCCTGCGGGGCCCAAAGCGAAGCTATAGCACTATCTTTGATGTCTGTCCTGTTTCTCCTACTAAAATATTAACCACAGCGTCAGCATCAGCCTGTAAATCGTCTCGCAGATGGTAATTGCGTTTTGCACTCCGTGTCATTTTTATCTGTCGGAGGCATCTGACTGAAAAGCCACCTGGCCTCATAGTGTCTTTAAGAACGCCGAGCTTTTGCAACCATGCGTATTTAGTCATGTTCATTGAAAGCAAAGCCCCTCGCTTTGTTGCAGGTGTGGGACGTGCCCTGTTTTAATAAGACCTCCTCTCTTTTTCTCTCTCTGTCCCGATCCATGCCGTCTCCCTCTCCCACTCTCAGGTGCTATTGAGGCTTGCCTGGGTCACATGCTGAAGCGCCGGGCCGCCGGGTTCCTCCGCAGCGATAAGATCGCCGCCCTCTTCACCAAGATCGGGAAGGTGTACGCCACGGCTGAAGAGGTGTGCCGCAAGGTCCAGGAGCAGCTCCAGCAGCAGGCTGACATCTCCAGGTCTGAGCTTTACTCAAGTGAAAGTAGGAAGTTGGAGTTGAGCGCTGAGGCTAAAAAGTTTTTGTTAATAACACTCTAGCAATGTGATGTATATAGACATCGTTATAGATTTAATAAGATATTAGATCTGTATTTGGCGAGTAAAATCATTTATGGGTAAGATTTCTTGCATCATATTGGAACAGTCAGTATATATTAAATAACTGGCAAGCAGAATGGGAAGAATGCCAAAACAATGAATTATTTGGAATAAGCCCAGTGGTGGGAAATGGATGGTTTCACCCCTTCAGATCCAGACACGGCCGAGTTGTACTGGACTGTACATGCAAGCTGGCGTACAGGCCATACGAGCTCCACCCATGCATATTTACTGACAGGCGAGGAAGCTCCAAAATGTCAGCACCGTAGCACTAACCTGACTGTGAAGCATATACTTTTGATCTGCCTGAGTTTTAATGCCCTGAGACAACGATTTCTACCAGAACAAACTTTAAGAAAGATGAAAGCAGAAAAACTTTTTACAATTTCTAGCAAAAATGCATCTAAAGAATCTTATCCTTCTGGGCACGGCAATGTTATAATCTGATATTTATTTATTTTTTTAAATCTATTTGTTAAATTTATTTTACTGCCTTTTAGATCGCTTACATTATAGCTATAACTGTAACCAGTATACTATATTGATTTGTATAAATTGGTTGAATGTTTAATATGTATCTGCCCTGTGAGGCTGATATGCCAATAAACCCTAATACAAACAAACAAACAAACAAACAAAACTGTTCATATTGTCAGTAGACATATTAAGTCAATATCACTTATACCCCTTTTCCAACCAAAGTTGAAAGTTCATGTTAGTTCATGCCTATTGCTACAGTAGCGTCGGTTCGATAGTGACCCTCCTAAGAACTGGCCTTGTTGTTCCATGGGCTAGACAGTCACCCCATTACATTACTGTACTGACATCCATGCACAGCAATGCTCTAGCAGCATAAAAATCTCTTCGCTTCATCATTACTAGAAAGCATTGGAGCTGCCCATTGCATATCGAGTCCATTTTTTTAAATATCGCCCCCAGCCCCTGACGCAAGGGGTCTTTTGTTCTAGCTCGGCAAAGTGTCGGAGCTGTCTGAGAGCTGGCGCCGGCTCCAAATTGGGCACCGACTCCGAACTTGCTCCAGAACCGCCGTGGTGAAAAAGGGGTGCTGGACTTCTTGGAGTTTCTATGTTGATTTTGTTTATATATATATATATTTTTTTTTCCAACCATTATTTGTCATCTGCGGCATGGTGGTGAAGTGGTTAGCACTGTCGCCTTGCACCTCCGGGGTGCGGGTTCGATTCCTGTCTCTGTTTGCATGTGCTTGCTGGGTTTCCTCCGGGTACTCCGGTTTCCTCCCACAGTCCAAAGACATGTAGCTTAGGTTAATTGGCGTTCCCAAATTGGCCGTAGTGTGTGAATGTGTGTATGTGTGGGTGCCCTGTGATGGATTGGCACCCTGTCCAGGGTGTACCCCGCCTTGTGCCCTAAATCTCCTAGGACAGCCTCCAGGCCCCCCGTGACCCTGAATACAGGATAAAGCGGTATAGATGATGAGTGATGAGTGAGTATTTTGTCATCATTACCTCTGAACATCACAGTCATTCCGTTTAGCAATACTTGTTACACTCAGCTCTTGCAAAATGATATTAATCAATGGCTCATGGCATCAAGAAAAATCTATGCGAGAAATTAGCAAAGCCGCAGAGCTGTTCGGTGGGTCCCTAAACAGCCTTTGCAGCTCTCTGCTGTGAGCGAGAGATGGTTTGTGTGGATGAGCCGATGCTTCACTTGGCTTCTTATTTGTCCATTAATTCTCCATTAGCAGACCCACATGGCATATGTGGCACAGAGCGTTTCTGAATAAAGGGGAGAAATCTCTCGGTGATTGTAAAGGGCCGGCGCGCGCAGCCTTTGTCTCCTGTGTGTATCTATAACCGATGTGAAAACACACAGCGTCAGCTCGCACTTAGCGATGCTTCGAAACACAGCCTGGATGTAGTGCATCTCTTACTCCTTCCCATTCCACCGAGGCCCCATTTGCTCGCTTACTCCAATTGCCATGGCAACATTACAGCATCATTAATCGCTAGAACAAAGGACATAACCATAACTCGCTCGTTACAGGATATCTGTTCGACAACGATTAGGGCTGTGAAAGGTTATCGCCGAGTGCGCCACGGACTCGAGGAGATCTGTGAAGGCACAATGGCTCTTGCACTCGTGGCATGCTGGAGCGTCCTTCTTTCCTGAATTCGCTCGTCATCTTATTCGTCCAGTGGCACTCGGAGCTCTGAAATCTAATAAGGCTGCGTCAGCCGATGGGAGCCGCTCGGTGGAGCCCCATCCCACAGTGCAGATCTGATCTAATTTGGTTGATCCATTCTGGGTTCAAATCATGTTAGCTGGATGTTGCTGAGAGATAAGAGAGAGGTGGACCTTTGGGTCGTACAGTAAGCAGCAGTGAAAATGTGTCATCCCTTTACCCCAGCAAGGGCTTCTCCTGTTGCAAAGATGACGAGTCTAGGGAGATGTAGGGAGTTGGTCAGTCTGTATTATGCACCATCGTAACATTTTCGATAATTTATAATATTGGCTAGGATTGAAAAGATTTACCAGAGACAATTTAGTTTAAAGGGTTCTGTTTCGTCCTTTTTCATTAGCTTAACTTAAGGTGGGATCTTGTTTGGAATAATAACCTGATTGAGCTTTATACAATTTCTCCACATTGCAAGTTATTATGCCGGATTCCCTTTCTGCCTCAACTCACCTGTTCCTCCAGACTTGGGACTGAAACTGAGCATGCTGGGTATTTTATATGTGCATAGGTTCGCCAACGGTCGGCACGGTGTCTTAGTGGTTATAACAGTCCAGGTTCCTCCAGGTTCCGGTTCGATTCCCGTCTCCGAAACATGCAGATCAGGTTAAATGGGAACCCCAATTGCCCAAAGTGTGTGAATGAGCTTGTGAGTGTGTGTGCCCTGAGGTGGATTGGTACCCCGTCCAGGGTGTACCCCGCCTCGTGCTCCAAGACGCCCCGCGACCCTGAATACAGAACCAAGCGCAATAAATGTTGAGCGAGTGAGACAGGATTGTCAAAGGTCCCAACAGTGGCAACCCGGCAGTGGAGGGGATCGAACCCCCGTCTATCCGATCAGCACTTCAGTTTCTCAACCAAGACGCTGAATGTTATATATCTGAACTGCATCAAAAAGGACCACATTGGAGAACAGGGTTTCTTCTGTTCATTAATCTTTGTGCCCTGTTGCTGCCAAGGATTTCATACCGTCCATATTATTAGTTCTCTATAATCGCACTAGTTCTTTTGGTCAGGCAAGGCGTTATTGCTCTCTGTGCAGAATCCGACTGTAAATCGCAATAGTATATGCGTAGCTTTGGCAAGCTGCCTCGCTCTCTGGGATTTATTTGCTTAAAATGGGCTCCTTGGTTGCACCCAGCTCGACTGGCAGGGCATTAGGTGATCGATTTTAAATGATGGTTAGGGGTGGTGGTGGCGAGGGAGAAGCGGCAGTGCAAGAAGTTAGATCATTCGTCTTTGGGCTTGCCTTAACAGATCAATGGGTTATTGGCTTGGGTCACTGTTGAGCTTAATCATGTTGGTATCCGAAATGCCCACTGGACGTCCGTCTTTATAATTCCCTGCTCGGTGTAGTAGCGGCCGCTTCAGTCCTGTGAACGTCTACCGTGCTCGCTCTAACAGTGCCATCAAGACATTCCTGGTTTTCAGTGTAGTCAGTAAAGGTCATGCTGTCTCCGTGTCCTGATGTCTTCATTCTAACAGTCCTTGTGGATTTATGAATCATATCCGGCACTGTGGTGAAGTGTCCTTTCTGAAGCATTATTCCTGTAAACAGTAACAGTAAATGCTGCTGAAGTGTAGCATCTAACCGTCCAAGTCCTGATACTGCTCACTCCTTTTTCTGCGCTCTGAGGTGAGCAACGCAAGGTAACACGTTTTCATTTATATGCATTTCGGTACCGCTAGGTGAACGGCTCCGCGGGTAGGTATAAGTGGCTGTGAATAAGCGTGTCGTGACTGCTGCTAGCCCTGCTTGACTGCAGGAGACAAGCTGAACACTGTTGCTCCCCTGTGGACAGACTGTGTGAAAAGTACAAAAGATTGCATCTGAAGATAAATTACCCACCCTGAGGCTGTGTGATACTGGAGATAATGTCATCCGGGGTCCTGTGTGGCTTTACTTCTGTAAGTTTGTGTCCACACATTCACATGCAGAAAATCTGATTAGTTTTTTAGATAAGTGCTGAAATTCTATCTCTCAGTCAATTATATATATATGTATATGTATATATGTATACTGTGTGTGTGTGTATGTATATATATATATATATATATATATATATATATATATATATATATTGTACAGACCAAAAGTTTAGACACACCTTCTCATTCAAAGAGTTTTCTTTCTTTACTGTGTTCTTTAGCCCAAACGCGTCTCTTCTGCTTGTTGCCTGTCCTTAGCAGTGGTTTCCTAGCAGATGTTCTACCATGAAGGCCTGATTCACACAGTCTCCTCTTAACAGTTGTTCTAGAGACGTGTCTGCTGCTAGAACTCTGTGTGGCATTGACCTGCTCTCTGATCTGAGCTGCTGTTAACCTGCGATTTCTGAGGCTGGTGACTCGGATGAACTTATCCT
>JAAGKR010012457.1:0-16436 GCA_011419295.1 Clarias macrocephalus
GTGTGTGTGTTTGTGTGTGTGTGTGTGTGTGTGTGTGTGTGTGTGTGTGTGTGTGTGTGTGTGTGTGTGTGTGTGTGTGTGTGTGTGTGTGTGTGTTTTTGTGTGTGTGTTTTTGTGTGTGTGTTTTTGTGTGTGTGTGTGTGTGTGTGTGTGTGTGTGTGTGTGTGTGTGTGTTTTTGTATGTATGTGTGTGTGTGTGTGTGTGTGTATGTGTGTGTATGTGTGTGTGTTTTTGCATGTGTGTGTGTGTGTGTGTGTGTGTGTGTATGTGTGTGTGTTCACACCGTAATGATATGGAACATATTATTGTCATAGTATAATTAATTTATTCTTCTATTTATTTATTTGTTTAATTAAAGCAATGTATAAATCAGATATATATATATATATATAAAATAATCTGCTGATCTTTAATGTACTCAGTGATATTATTATTATTATTATTATTATTATTATTATGATTATAATTTGAGGTTGAAGTCCACGTACATGTCTGTGTGTCTCTCTGTCTCACTCATTAATACACAGAAATCACATTCTGTAAGGTCGAGTATCTGACGCCTTGTTTACACTAAGTTGTCCTTCTTTGGTGCTCAGACAAATACACTCGCTGTTCGGTAATCGGAGAGAGAATCACAGATGAGAAATGGAAAAAGTCGATCAGATAAAGATGAAGTTTTGTCTTAAAACGACTCCGGCGTGTTAAAATTCACTTCTACCACTTCAGCGCTGTTATTTCAGCCAAAGTGAAAATATGAACTAATCCCAGTAAAAATATTCACTTTATCTTTTCTAATTAATATCTATTGGTGCAGGTGTTTGTTTACATTGAGACAGTAGCGCATTAGTAGATTATTTTAAAGTAGATTATTAAATCCACACATAACTGTTCATAACATCACTTTTACTCCACATTTATATTCACTGATGGTGCAGATTAAACTTCAGGCTGATATCTGAGGACAGACAGTTTTGTGTGAGACTGTGACAGAATCAGCAGCACAGACATACAAACAGAGAGACAGAACAATTTCTGAGACGGGTTTCTGCTCCTCCAGTGTATGAAATATAAAGATATCATTGAAATAGTGAGTTCTGACCCAATGTACAGATAAAAGTTTTCTTTTATTTCCTGTAGATAGATAAGGAACATCGGTGGCTGGGTTCGATTCCCAGTCGACGCTCAAAGCCCAGCCACGGCATGCAGAGCCGCTCAGTATTAATCTGTATACGTACGGTGTATGAAACCGGCGGTGTTTGTAGCGGATCAGAAACCAGGAACGAAGTGGTTGATTTTTACACTACAGTTTTATTCCTGCTGTTTGAGAAAATCTATAGCAGTTAACAAACTCCAAACATCGGGTTTAAACTCAGGATTATATGTAAAGAACCCTGAGTTTTTTTTCCTGGCCTTTCTATAATGCCGTGTGTGATTAACTGTGTGATCTTTATTAGGACGTCACGGTGTCTCTCGATCTTCATGAACGCTGTTCTAAGCATTGCTGAAACTATCAACACTTGCTGTACAGTTCGTGTACTTTTGTTTAGATCTCATTCCGTTTCTGCGCTCCTCCCGCAGCTGCTCTCACGCTCTCATCATGGCAGAAGTGACCGACGCCGTGGCCCTGCTGAGCCTCGAGGACGACCTGACCTGCAGCATCTGCTTGTGTCCCTTCGAGGAGCCGGTGAGTCTGAACTGCGGCCACAGCTTCTGCCGCGGCTGTCTCGAGGAGACCTGGAGCACCTCGAGCTCGTACCACTGCCCGCACTGCCGCGCGCACTACCTCACCAAGCCGGACCTGAAGAAGAACACGGTGCTCAGCGCGGTGGTCGACACCTTCAGGTCCAAAGCCGGGACCGGTGCCGGAGCGGGGCCGGACGAGGGGGAGGACGGTGACTTCGGTGCGGCGTGTCTGCCGCGCCGCGAACCCAAACCCATCATGTGCGACATGTGCGGCGAGGCCAAGGCGGTGAAAACGTGTCTGACCTGCATCACGTCGTTCTGCGCCGAGCACGTCCGCCCTCACCAGGAGAACCCGCTGTTCCGCGCGCACGAGCTCTGCGAGCCGCTCTCCGACCTGGCGGAGCGTCTGTGTCCCGAGCACGGGAAGCTGATGGAGTTCTACTGCGCGCGCCACGAGAGGAGCATCTGCAGCAGCTGCTTGCAGCAGAGTCACAAGGAGTGCGGCTTCTCCACGCCCAGCGAGCAGCGCGAGAAGATAGAGGTGTGTGTGTGTGTGTGTGTGTGTGTGTGTGTGTGTGTGTGTGTCAAGGTTTCAAACTTAATTCATTAATAAAAAAATCCTCAAACTTCACCCTGATCGATTTGTTTATAAGTTTTTCTACAGTCAATACAGCACCAGCTGATAATCTGGCACCAGAGTCACTGAGCACATCACACACACACACACACACACGTTTCAGTGTGAACACGCGTTCTGGGTCGCAGGATGGGGTTCTGATCTCATCGTGTCCTGATCTAAGTCTGTGTCCTTGTTCCGATCAGTCTGACCTGCGCGACAAGTTGAACGTTCTGGACCGGAAGACTGAAAAGAACCAGCTGGTGATAACGCAGATGAGGGAGCAGCAAGCCAAGCTCAAGGTGAGTGTGTGTGTGTGTGTGTGTGTGTGTGTGTGTGTGTGTGTGTGTGTGTGTGTGTGTGTGTGTGCTGAACTCATGTGTACTCAGTCTTGCATCAGTGCTGGTGTGATTACTGGGTGTTTCCTGCTTGATATGCAAAGCTAACGTGTGTTGCATTTCCTGCTTATGTGTGTGTGTGTGTGTGTGTGTGTGTGTGTGTGTGTGTGTGTGTGAGAGAGAGGTCACATCCAGACAGCAGTCACATTATAAGACACCCACTTCGTTGTCAAGGCGCAACAGTCCACAGTGTAAATAGGGCTATTGTGTGTGTACGTGTGTGTACGTGTGTGTACGTGTGTGTACGTGTGTGTACGTGTGTGTACGTGTGTGTGTTGCACAAGAGAGAGAGAGAGAATTAGAGCGATTGTTACTACAGTGTGCTGAAATGTTCAGGATTGCGGCAACACGAGACAAATGAGACCAACAGCCCCACCCTTCATTAGTCTCCGCCCCCTAAACAGCATCCAGCCAATCACAGCTTAACTACAACCAAGCAGTAAACTTTTGACATGTTGATTTCTGTAGTCACTAGACGACACACAAACGTCTATAACACGCCTTCTCTCATCATATCGGCCAAAACACAGTATTGGAGCTATTATTATTATTATTATTATTATTATTATTAATTATTATAGCTACTTCTGATGTTTATGCCACATGGACGTGACCGATCTCACTCTCTAAAAAAGTTTTGGAGAGATGATTTTATATGTGGCCCCATTTTTCAGGGTTATACTGTCTCACTTCCAACAATAATCACTTAAAATGCAAATTATTCATATTTCTTTATAGGTATTGATGCTAAAAGTGGTGGAAGCTTCCAGAAGTAGATGACCTGCAAAACTTGTTGCATAAACTGGTTTTTGGTGAAAGATTAAAAAGCAAAAAAAACCTGTAGTGTCCGTAACCGTGTCACGTTCGTGTTGCAACATCTTAACACTTAGCATTTTAGAGTAAAACACTTTTTCAGCTTTGTGTCTTTTCATGTGAAATCTAAACTGGCCGAGTTTCATCTGAGTGACAGTTAAGACCGTTGAAAGATTTGAATTCAAAAACGTTCCGGACACTAAAACATCAAAGGGCCTGAAACTGTATTTAGCAAATGTGTTTCTTTTTATCTAATAAAAATATAAAAGTTTGTAGCCTTCCAATAGATTTTCATAAAAAAATCATGATTAAACATGATTTTTAAACATGATTACATAAAGTATTTCCCATAAAAATTATAATTTCTTTTCATTCAGAGTTTAGCACACTGATTTGTTTATGAAAACAAGGAAAGATTATCATTAGGGCAAAGGTTAATTAAGATGTAGGTAAAGTTTTTATTAGTTTTATTGAACTGTATAAACATGCCGTGCTCAGATCAACAGGTTGCGATGGGGCGGGGCTTAGCGATGACTGTGTAAAAATACTCGCACACTTTTTTGGGCGCAAGAACTATAGGGGGCCCAGGACCCTCTTGTTACAATTTGTTATCATAAGAAGCACCCGGATCAACCTGTCATGTGTGTGTGTGTGTGTGTGTGTGTGTGTGTGTGTGTGTGTGCGTGTGTGTTTTTGCTGCAGGAAATGGCGGTGGTGCGTAAGCGCGCCCTGGAGGCGGAGTACCAGCAGCTCCGCGACATGTTCCAGAGGGACGAGCGGGAGGCCATGGACGCGCTGGATAAAGACCTGGAGAGCGGCCACAGCAAGCTCAACACCCTCATGAAGAAATTCCAGCAGAACATCGACAAGATGAGCTCCACCAGAGCGGAGATCAACAGCCTGCTGGCCAAATCGCACTCTCTGGACTTCTTACAGGTGAGCGCCTGCAATCACAGGGCAAGGGGAATTCTGGGAAAAATAACATGTCTGTTAGCGGGTAGGGATCACGCGCCAATCGCCCGACTTCAGTACGGATTCTGTTTGACGGAGCGACGCGAACGTCCATGTTATGTTTTTTTGTTGTTGTTGTTGTTGTTGTAAATGTGACCGCTCCTCTTTGATGCAGGCGTCTGTGGAAATGCCATCCGTGGTGAACTTTGACCCGTACGCCCCACGGATCAACCTGGACTCCAAGCGCATCATCGCCTATCACTCCAGCATCGTGAATCTGAAGGAGCAGATTATGAGAATTCTGCGCGAGCCCGTGGAGAACAGGTTTTCCATCCTCAAACCAGGTGTGTGTGTGTGTGTGTGTGTGTGTGTGTGTGTGTGTGTGTGTGTGTGTTTGGTATTTACGTTGTTCTGTAGCCGCATGTAAGCGTGTGCACGGAGCTCTAATGTCGGGTTGCTTTACAGATTTGGGAAAGCCGGTCGCTGCTGAAGGTAAGACGAGTTGTGAGAGAAAACATTAAAGGTGTATTAAAGGTGGCGGCTAACGGCTAGCACGACCCTACTGATGTCACGCTAACATGTCCTCCCCCGTCGTTAATGCGGCTCACACTAACGCTCGGTACCCGGTGATGAGCGAGGAGAGAATGCAGACCATTTTCCTAGAAAGCTACTAAGGTGTGTGTGTGTTTGTGTTTTAGGTGCCGCTGGAGTTCCAGTTAATCTACCAAACCCGAGGGAGGCCGGTGAGTGTTACGGCTTGGATTCGTCCACATCACACGTTTCATCCACATTCCATATCATCACGATACCCAGGCGCCAATCCATATTGCGATTCTGTTACTGTCATGATTTTATAAATTCTTCTAAAATCTATAGTTACATTTCTAAACCAAAAAACGTATACAACAAACACAGCGGCACGTCAGCAAGCGAATCTAATCCGTCCCGGAGGCGAGTTCTTAAGATTAAATGTTGTATTGTGAAACGAATGTTCCCGTAAGAAATAATGCAAATGCGGAGAATCCGTTCCAGCCTCCCGAAAATATTACCAATTTCCAACAGTATAATCATATTATTATAAAAATCATCTGTTACGGTTCGGCTCGGTCCGGTCGCTCATGTGTGGTTCTGTTTTGTTCGGATGTCTTGCAAAATTTCAGCTCTTGAGGCAAAAAAGTCTTAAGGCGAGGCGCTTGTATGCGGCGGTACCGCTGTAATTCGCTCCTACCACACAGGATGATGTGCTGTCTGCCAGTGTGTGAGTAGTTTAGAGCACCACCTGTAGGATCATAGAGGAACTGCATCATTTTACCGCCTCAAATGCAAACATACATAAATGACCAAATAATTACATACGCGTGTGAAAATACATGAATTTTTACACAAAAGAGTCACAACACGTAACTCAACTCATTTCCCCCCCATCTCTAGTAATAAAGGGCGCCCCTAGTGGCCAGTTTTATCAAAATTTTGTATAAAGGTGACATCTCGTACCCTAACAAGTTCATATAGAGGTTTCCAAAAAGTGTGTTTGTAACATTCCAGGTGAAACACAACACCCCGGTGTCCCTGACACTCGCTGTGTTTCAAACACACTCTTTCAGTAAAACCTGTAGCTTTAAATGCTCTGTGAGCTTCTACTGCTCTCCACCTGAAACACACACCGCTGTGGATGTGCATTAGCCAATCAGAACGCAGGAAATGGGATTTCCCTGAAAACGGCAGACTTCTCGACCCATGACCCATATCCATGTATTAAATCATGAGATACACCTGGGTTGAGTCATCGAAGCTCCGCCCTTCAAGGATAGACTGGAACGTGGCGTCCACAAAAAAAGTTCACACGTCTCAAAAAGTTATTGATCTCTGATCAGGTTCAGACTTGACTAAGAGGTTTATCGGCAGTTTTGCAAAGATGAGACAAATATCATCGGACAAGGTTCTGCAAAGGAATGAAAATGTGAGTGGGCGGGGCTAAAGTCGAAACGATAGATAAGAAGACTTACACTTGCCTGGAACTTTTACCTCCTGTTTTTTATCACCATAAATCAGAATGCAGGTAAAACACCACAATTATGATAAACATGTTATTTGTATCCAAAGGTTTTATGCCAGGTCACAACTCAGGAACTCCGGGTCCCAGATCTCCGCAAGATGGACCTGAAGGAGCGAAAAAGAGATCTCGTCCGAGTAAGACAGCGAGGAGCATTCATGCATTTTCACTTTCCCTAAAAAATTACATTCATCCCACAGAGCCAAACTTTCTGCAGCGTGTTGTTCATATATGTTTTAACGTCTGTGTTTTAAAGGAGACAAAAAGGAGAACCGAGATCACAGAGATCACAGAGATCACAGAGATCACAGAGATCACAGAGAGCGCAAAGATCACAAGGATCACAAGGATCACAAGGATCAAAGAGATCAAAGAGAGAACAGAGCAGAAAGTAAGTCCATGCAGGAGAAAGAAACTCAACTATTATAAACAAGGTTCGTGTTTAACAGCTCAGAACTGTACAGCTCTCATCATCCCTGCACGTTCCACTGAGTCAGACTGTTTTTAATTGTAAAATAAAGCTTTGCTAATAGATATCTTCTTTAGACGAGACAGGACGTACCCCGTCTGCTGCGTTAGTCCCAGACGGCTGATCAGACTCGATCTCGCTCATCCTTCAGTTGGTTGTTGTTGATGCGCCGCAGCGTCTCCGGCACTCATTCAGTACGGCGTCCGCAAGTGCAGCGGGTCCAGTCTGTCGAGTCTACATGAGATGTGTGTGGCTGCGCTACTGTTATAGCGCCCCCTGTTGGTCCACCTGTCTCTGCAGAAAGTTTCAGCATGATTCCAAAATAAATGGTGATAAATCAGAGTCCTCAATCGGAACAAAAACCAAAATCAGCTCGATCATCCAGCAAAATGATTTCTCATGCATTCAATCAACACAAATGATAAATATTTCAATCCCATGCAGGAAAGTAATATGTTGGCAAAATAATACATGTAAAGGCATTCAGAAGGGAAGAAAGAAATAGATTTAAAAACAGAAGGAGTAGGAAGGGAAAAAAATAAATAAAAGAACAGGCATTGAAAAATCAAGAAGGATTTGAGAAAAGAAGAAGAGAAAAGAAAGAAAAAAGGGAAGAGAAAAGAAGGAAATGAAAAACAGGAATTGAAAGAAAGAAAGAAAAGTGTTTAAAAAAGGACGAAAGAATAGAAAAAGGAAAGGGAGAATAAAAGGGAAAAAGGGGAAAAAAGAAAGAATAAAGATAACAAATAAATGAAAAGACAGGAAAGGAGTGAGATAAAGAAATGAATAGAAGGAAACAAATGGTAACAAAAGTTAAGAAGGGAAGTAATAATAAAGTGAAAGAACGAAGGTTCCAGTAGCAGTGTTGGACCGTCTAATAACTTCAGTTTCATATCCGGTTAATTAACCATTGATTGATTGATTGATTGATTGGTTGAATGATTGATGTGTGGATGGATGTATAATGAGCCCATGAACATGTCGTGTTTGTCCCTCGTGTTATTTTCCCAGGAAACAGACCGTCTCCTGCCAAAGGAATGAACGCGGTGCTGTCCAGGAGCATGGACACTCTGGACAATCTGTCCAAAAAAACTTTTGTTCCAGGTTAGAATGAGAGCAAATCCTAGTGCACTACATCAATCTAGTGCACTACATCACTCTAGTGTAACCAACCTGTGGCACAATGTCACTTTAGTTCACGTCAGTCTGGTGCACGACATCACATTAGTGCACTTTATCACTCCAGTGCACCATATCACTCTAGGGCATGTCAGTCTAGTGCACTATATCACTTTAGTGTATGTCAATCTAGTGCACTATGTCACTTTAGTGTATGTCAATCTAGTGCACTATGTCACTTTAGTTGACGTCAGTCTGGTGCACGACATCACATTAGTGCACTTCTAGTGCACCATATCACTCTAGTGCATGTCAGTCTAGTGCACTATGTCATTTTAGTGCATGTCGTCTGGTGCATGACATCACAGTAGTGAACTTCATCACCCTAGTGTATGTCTATCTGGTGCACTTTATCACTTTAACATGTTTTAACATGTTTTAAGACAAAAAAAAAGCTATGACCCGAATCTACCTTAAACGTTTCACGCCAGCTCTCTCTTTGTTTAGAAATTTGATAGGAGAAAAATTGGCAAAATGATTTGTGATTTGTTTATTCTTTTGAATACACGTGTATAAAAACTGCATTATTTTTGCTGATTGTTTCATCAGTTGATGATCCAGCGACCAGGAGTGAGCTGCTGAAGTGTGAGTGACGCACAACAAATAATTCACCTTCTGTCTGTTTTTAATTAAATAAAGATATTTATGAATTAAACTGTGTGTGTGTGTGTGTGTGTGTGTGTGTGTGTTAATCCAGATGCCACCACGCTCACCTTTGACATCAGGACGGCGCACAAGCGAGTGACGCTGTCCGAGAACAACACCAAGGCGTCCGTATCGGACGAGCCGTCTGCGTATCCGGACATCCCGCCGCGCTTCACCGTGTGCTCGCAGGTGTGAACCGCTGGTCCGCCCGGATGTCACTTTATTTATGAATATACTTCATATTTATATGTGCCGCATCACTTCCTGTTTCTTTCTCACAGGTGCTCTGCCATCAGGGCTTCTCTCGCGGCCGCCACTACTGGGAGGTCAAAATGAGCAGCAGTAATTTCTGCGGCCTGGGTCTGGCGTACGCCTCCATCGACCGGAAAGGTCCGTCTAGCCGTCTGGGCCGTAACGAGCAGTCCTGGTGCATCGAGTGGTTTAACGTCAAGCTGTCGGCGTGGCACAACAACGCCGAGACGGTGCTGGCCAACCCGAACCCGAGCCGCGTCGGCGTCCTGCTCGACTGCGATAACGGCACCGCCATCTTCTACAACGTGCAGGACCGCGCCTACCCCATCCACACCTTCGTCTTTCCGTTCTCTCAAGCCGTGTATCCGGCGTTCTGGATCTTCTCCAGCGGCTCGTCCATTACGCTTTGCAAGCTGAATAATTAACAAACAGTTTGAAAATGCGATTAAAAATCGAGCCTGTGTGAACCGACTGTACATCGGCAGTTAGTGCAGCTGCTCTAAAGTAATGATCTCTATATAATTAGTATTTTAAAAATAATGTGATAATAATCAACAAACTGGCTGTTTGAAATCGGTGGTTTTTGGGATGTTAATTGATGTTTTTCTGCTTCTGATCATTTCGTATCGTTATAAGGTCACGGAGGAGCCGCGTGTAGCGGTGAGGTCGGATTTAACCTGACGCTCACACCAGCAGGCCACGAACACACATGCGATTATCTCTAGGTATATATACTGTATATAATAAAAAGATCGAACGAACCCTCGGACCCGTCGCACAGTCGACGTTTCTTCCGTTCCGCACTCTCAGCGTTTAGTCCCTGCTCAGCGTTACAACTGAGGAAACGCGCTGGTTTTCTGGGCCGTAGGTTCAGATGAATGAAGCGCGGAACGATGCCGCAGAGACGAGGTTCGTCTGGTGCGTGTGCGCTTGTCCTGAACTGATCTAATCTGAGAGCAGAGCTGGTTAGTGCGCAGCGCGTCTCGGTAGCGTTGACGTTGATTAGTGCTTCACGTAAACTGTATAAAATGCACAGAAAAGCCGGACGTGTGGAGGAAGCAAAGCCTACAGGATGCTCGAGGTCTGATCGCTCAGTGCTCCTCTGTGGTTGAGATGTTATTCTACTGTTTTTCTCTCTGTTTGTTATCAGTATTTCCTGCCTGCAGTTCTGTCCTGATGATCGGCTCTTGTTTGTTCACTGAGGGTTGACTCATACGCTTCACCCTCCACAAATAGGTTTTATTACCAGTGGACACACCAGGCCGAAGTCCACAGTTTGCGTGTTCGAGAGCAGAACAATGAACAACTGGCTCGGTGGTGATGATGATGATGATGATGATGATGATGATGAAACATCTCTGGATCTGTAAGACGTGAGCGTCCGTATCTCGCAGGTCTACGTCTCTGGGGTATAACTTGGCATCCTTTCGGCATTTTACTGCATTGAACACAGGGGTGCCATTATTTACTCAGAGACATTACATCGCTTAAATAAGGAGCGAGGTCGCGTTTTAAACTGGAGAATAAACAGACGTGTGGCGACGTTCGAGTTCACAGTGAATAACAACATTCATAAGAACAGCAGCAGCAGGTATTGTGTGTTAGAACATCATCTGCTGAACTGCATTATGGGATTGAGATTCTCCAGCGAGGGAAACTCACACGCGTGCACATACGCACAGACACGGTCTCGGAGCAAAGTTAGCGACTTTTTGCCTAATCCGCTCCAGCCACCCAAAACACTGTAATCATATTCCTGCATATAAAAACAAGCGAAACATTTAGAAATGACAAAATGCAAAAAAAAAAAAAAAAACATAAAAAATATACAAATAAAGTTTTGAGCGGCTCCCGGTACACGCCGACGTTCTTTTCGGCCGCTCGGATGCTGAAAACGCTTCGTACGCTGAGGCGAATCCCTTTCACGATGTGTGAGGCGTCCGTGTGCCGAGGGGCCGCGAACTTTCAGGCTTCATTCATTTTATTTGAATTAAAAGTCGTCACAAACTGAGTCGCGACCAACAGCAGCTTTATCAGCTTTAGCGACTCCAGCTCCAGTCCCTCATTCAGAAAGTAGTCCGAGGTAAACTGCTTATACAGTACACACACACACACACACACGCTTACAGCAGAGCCTCTAGAACATTCTCACCGTTAATAAATTACAGGCTTTCTTTTTTTACGTCCTGAGCAAAAAACTAAGTTGGTCTTGAGTCTCAGTAACACCGGCGCATTTCATCTTGGAGTTCTCTCAGTGCTCGAAACCTGAGGTATACCAGGGGGAGCGCGGTGGATTATGGTGGACGGCGTTGAATTATGGCTCAGGAGGTTGCAGGTTCAAACCTCAGCACCACCAAGCTGCCGCTGTCGGGCCCTCGAGCACGTTGTGCCTCTAATCCTCAACTGTGCGGGAAAATGTCAACGTCAGTGCTGTAAATCTGAATACAGAATACAGCGAGTGTTGTGTTCAAGTCCCGCCCACTTTCCTCCACTCAGACACCATTAACATTAGCAAATCTCAAGCACGGGTGATTTTCGAAGAGGAAAAAAATAGAACTTTACATTTTTTGCGCGCACACACACACACACACACACATTAGTGACACATTAGAGTGTCATTAAAGATTAAACAATCAAGCCCCTTCTGGTGGACATCGTAGACGCATCATAGTGAGTCCTTCTGCAAAAGAGTGAAGTCCATTCATGCTGAAATCCATGTCGGCCCTCAGCGCGTGGAAGTGGAACGAGATCTCAAAGGAGGATCTGCGTGTTAGGAAGTGGTTTATCCAAGTGCAAACCTTTTTAGGAAGCCAAGAACGCTCGTTATCTGAGGAACATTTAGTCTGAAGGATGTCCAGCAGATCCCAATCCGACAGTAAGAGCGTAGTGTGTCTCATGGAACGGACAAGCGAGACTAGAAAGTAAAATATTGCAGCATGTCGTGTAACTGATTATCGGTTATGCGCCCAGACCCGTGAGAGCAGACTGATCTCTGATGAGCGTACACACACACACACACACACACACACACACACACACACTTCAGCTTCCTGGGCGATGATTTAGTCACTCATCACCGAGCTCCCATCAGACACGGCTGATAATTCCGTTTAGGACAGCCTCTGATGTGCAGACTGCGAGTACCAGTGAGGTGTTTATTCCTGATCCAGCATCAGCTCCAAACCAAGAAATAGATACGGGAGAACCTGGAGAACTGATCTCAGATCAGCAGGAATGCGCCTCGTCGGCTGACGCTGGTCAGAAGCAGGACTCAGGCAGGGCTGATTAACGAGCTTTGGCTCTGTGTTTCAGGACATGCTTACATGAGTCTCTGTACAAGCTTTCACACTTCAGCTCGTTTCGTCTGATGCGTCTGTAATGCGGCCACGGTATAACGGTGCATAATGAGTATATATTCAATTCAATTTTATTTAGTTTCTATACTTAACAGTTGGCATTTTCGCAAAGCAGCTTTACACCATCATAAGAATTATGTTCGTATGAAATGTGAATCTGTATGAATCAGAGCGATCAGATATATAATGTGTGTGTGTTGAGATTTAAAATGTGCGATTATATATATATATATATATATATATATATATGTACTCTGCTGAAATGTTCACTTTTGCTCCTTGGATATTTTTCCTTGGCTTTAATGACTTCTGTTTATTTTTCACTAAAGCAATACCCCTGGTGGTTTAATTGATTCATTAATTAATGCAGAATGTCTTAATGAGTTGTTATTAACCCGAACACGCTGCTTCAAGTCTGAAACTTCTCTTCCTTCTGTATCTGTGTAAAATGATGACTGTGCTCTTACATTACCATTCTGTAATAAATAAATAAAACATAACTTCCTTCACTGGTGTTTACGGTGTGTGTGTGTGTGTGTGTGTGTGTGTTGGTGGTGATACTTGCAGTATTATTCTTTTTGTTCTATAACAGCGGCTCAGACTGAAGTTTAGCTGCACATCACAGGTATGTTTGTTATTGTTTCCATAGTAACGACAGGAGTAATAGTTGGAGTCTCTACTGTCGGTGCCTCAGGACAGGAACAAGTCCAACTCAGTCCTCAGCCTCGTGTGCACTAGAGACATTTCTAATCTAGAGTGCTTTAATCTACTACAGTGTGTCACTTAAAGAGGATCAGAGGAAACTAAAGGCACAGATCAAATCGGCAAAGGTCTAAAAATATGATTTTAAAGAAGTCCAAAGTTTGTACACCCCTTCTAACTCCACGCTCGTTCCTGATGTTTATTTCTCTCGACACTGTAAAAAATCCTGAAGGCGTTTATATAAAACACACAATAATCTCTAATCTGAGGTGCTGCTTGTTAATTGGTGATTTCTGAGGCTGGTGACTAAATGAGCTTCTCCTCTGCAGCAGTAAGTTTTGGTCTCACTTACCTGGGAAGGTCTTCATGAGAGACAGTTTCATCATGGAGCTCGATGGGGTTTACACACACACTCGACACGATACTGTTCCTGTAGGAACTGTTCCAGAACAGCCGACCTTCATGTCTTACAATAACAATATTTTGTTTTTGTTGTTACTAAATTATCTAATGCCATGTGTGTTATGTCATAGTTTTGAAATGTCCAGTATTGTTGTAGAATGTAGAAAATAAATCCAAACTTGTGTCCATTACGTTTACTGGCCCAGTAACACACTCTGTAGTGTAGGATAAAGTGTAAATGAGTAGAGAAATGACAGTACTGGTGCATTACAATACAGTCGGTTAAATACGGTAAGTATAGTGAATTACAATATAGTAGGATGTGTTACAGTAAACAGAATACAGGAGGCGTAGTGAAGTTCATATCCACCATATGCACATTTAAAGCTGAGATATAGCACAGTACAGTACACTGCAGTAGAGCAGTAAAGAAGATACTGTCATACAGTTAAGTGTAGTGAAGTAAGTACAGTGTAGTCTGGTATACACAGTAGGTAAAATATGCATAGTACAGTAAAGTACAATATAGAATACCATAGTATAATGAGATGGATAAAACAGCAGTGGTTACTTTAGTGTAGTAGGAACAGGAAGTGAAATAGAAGAGAACTAAGTGCACTCCTGTGTTAGTGCTGACCACCATAAAGTAGAGTGTGAAATTAGTGAAGATCTGAGAACGTCACATTTTTCACCCTAAAAGAGGTAAGGGGTTAGCCTTTGTGTTTTGGGGGCAAGAATTATGACATTCTCAGATCTTCACCAAATTCACACTGTACTGCTGAGTGCTAACACACTAAGTGAGGAGTGCTCTTAGTTTCGCCCTTGTCCCCTTCAGAACCATGAAGTATAGTAAATGCTAAATGACCATTGCTAAAAGCACTAGATAAATCAACTTATTATGTAATTGAATAGAATTGAATGAAAGTACACATACTGTACATTAAGTTGATTAGAAATGTTCCTGTTTCATTTCCTGTACTGTACTACACTTCACTAAGTAACTATAGCTGTTTCATCCACCATATCATACTATACTGATACTATACTATACATACTATGTAGTACTCTACACTGTACTTCACTACACTACACCTATTCCATCTACTGTACTCAGATGTGCTCCTATGTGATGATATACTGTAGTATACTATACTATGCTATACTCTACTATACTGTGCTATATCTCACGAGGAGAGGACAAGACTAAAGTTCACTCCTGCGTTAGTCTTGACCTCCCTAAACTACAGTGTGAGTTTGGTGAATGTTACATTATTTCACCCTAATAAGGTGTGTTTTGTAACTTTTTTTTTGTAAATAATGTAAAGTTTCGATATTTATGAATTTGATAAATATTGATAGATATTTATGAATTTGATAAATATTGATAGATATTTATGAATTTGTGCATTATGGAGGCCAAGACTAACTTCACTACACTTGACCTATTTAATCTACTGTACTGTGCTGGACAGTACTAAGTACCTGTTACTATTTTCTCTACTACACTATACTACATTACATATTGAACTGTAAATTTTTAGTATAGTATACTATACTATAGTTCAGTATAGTGTAATACTGTATAATATAATATAATGTGTAATATAATATAATGTAGTACAGTGTAGTGTAGTGTAATATAATATAGTGTGGTATAGTGTAGTGTAATATAATGTAGTGTAGTATAATATAGTGTAGTATAGTGTAATGTAGTGTAATATAATATAGTGTAGTGTAGTGTAATATAGTATAGTGTAGTATAGTGTAGTGTAATATAATATAGTGTAGTATAGTGTAGTGTAATATAATATTGTGTAGTATAGTGTAGTGTAATATAGTATAGTGTAGTGTACTATAATATTGTGTAGTATAGTATAGTGTAGTGTAATATAATATAGTGTAGTATAGTGTAATATAATATAGTGTAGTATAGTGTAGTGTAATATAATATAGTGTAGTATAGTGTAGTGTAATATAATATTGTGTAGTATAGTGTAGTGTCGTGTAATATAATATTGTGTAGTATAGTGTAGTGTAGTGTAATATAATATTGTGTAGTATAGTGTAGTGTAATATAATATAGTGTAGTATAGTGTAGTGTAGTGTAATATAATATTGTGTAGTATAGTATAGTGTAGTGTAATATAATATTGTGTAGTATAGTATAGTGTAGTGTAATATAATATAGTGTAGTATAGTGTAATATAATATTGTGTAGTATAGTGTAGTGTATTATAATAGAGTGTAGTATAGTGCAGTGTAATATAATATAGTGTAGTATAGTGTAATATAATATTGTGTAGTATAGTGTAGTGTATTATAATAGAGTGTAGTATAGTGCAGTGTAATATAATATAGTGTAGTATAGTGAAGTGTAGTTAGTTTAATAAATATAGTGTAGTGTAATATAATAGAGTGTAGTATAGTGCAGTGTAATATAATATAGTGTAGTATAGTGTAAGTGTAATATAATATAGTGTAGTATAGTGTAGTGTAATATAATATTGTGTAGTATAGTATAGTGTAGTGTAATATAATATAGTGTAGTATAGTGTAGTGTAGTGTAATATAATATAGTGTAGTATAGTGTAGTGTAATATAATATAGTGTAGTATAGTGTAGTATAATATAATATAGTGAAGTGTAGTGTAGTTTAATAAAATATAGTGTAGTGTAATATAATAGAGTGTAGTATAGTATAGTATAGTGTAATATAATATAGTGTAGTATAGTATAGTGTAGTGTAATATAATATAGTGTAGTATAGTGAAGTGTAGTGTAGTTTAATAAAATATAGTGTAGTAGAGTGTAGTGTAATATAATATAGTGTAGTATAGTGAAGTGTAGTGTAGTTTAATAAAATATAGTGTAGTAGAGTGTAGTGTAATATAATATAGTGTAGTATAGTGTGGTGTA
>JAAGKR010012458.1:0-16427 GCA_011419295.1 Clarias macrocephalus
ATACACACACACATACACACACACATACACACACACATACACACACACATACACACACACATACACACACACATACACACACACATACACACACACACACACACACACACACATACATACACACACACATACACACACACATACACACACACATACACACACACATACACACACACATACACACACACTTGCTCATTCACACACTACGGGCAATTTGGGAATACCAATTAATCAAAAATGCATGTCTCTGGACTGTAGGAGAAACCCGGAGTACCCGGGGGAAACCCACAACCCCAGGGAGAACATGCAAACTCCATGCACACAGAGACAGAAACCTGGCCAGGAATCGAACCCGGACCCTGGAGCTACAAGACGACAATGCTAACCGCTACGCTATTGTGCCGCCACTCACCTGCATCAATGTCCATTAATTTGTCCGTTTTATTTTGCATTGCTATTTTTTATACATGAAGTCCCCACCACTACGTGATACACTGCCTTTCAAAAGTATTCATACCCCTTGAACCTTTCCACATTTTGCCAGTGGAACCACAAACATAAAAATATTTTATTGGGATTTTATGTGACTGACCAACACAAAGTGGCACACAATTTTGAAGTGGAAGAAAAATAAATGGTTTTCAAAAGATTTTACAAACAAAAATCTGAAGAGAGTGGC
Source organism: Clarias macrocephalus (assembly GCA_011419295.1). Lineage (NCBI taxonomy): Eukaryota > Metazoa > Chordata > Actinopteri > Siluriformes > Clariidae > Clarias > Clarias macrocephalus. The sequence goes on from JAAGKR010012458.1 coordinate 680, forward strand.
GTGTATTTGTATTCAGCCTCCTTTACTACCCCCTAATACTTCTAATTAAAATCCTGTGGAATCAATTGTCTTCAGAAGTCACCTAATTAGCAGATGAGATTGTTCTGTATTTGGCTTCATCCATTTTGACCTCAAATTCCCATCTTCCCTGTCGCTGCTGAAGAAAAGCATCCCCACAACATGATGCTGCCACCACCATGTCTTCACAATTGTGTGCCACTGTGTGTTGGTCTATCACATAGGATTATTTTTGTTATTTTCTGGAGAGATGCGTTGAGCTAAGAAAACTATGCGCTTTTTTTATAGTTAAAAATAATTTCCTCCCATGCTATTTGAAATACTAACAATTTACTTTGATGTCATGTACGTTCTAATTTTCAAGTCGTCTGTTATAAAGTGTGTGTGTGATCATTATACCAAGGAACAAGTTTTTTTTTTTTTCCTAATAATTTTTCTTTTAACTGAAGCTATATTATCTCAGGTATATGTCGCCTGATCAAGAGATTACTAATAAAATGCAGTGTGACCTTTTGTTAACGTGCTTTATTAATAAACTTAACGAGTGATGGTGAGACAAACGGTGTGCACTCACTTCATCAGCCAATAAGGAGAGCTCATTGCTGCTGGCTGCGTCGTAATCATACAGTACCCGCGCCTTGCGGCTCACACCTGAGCTCAACAGCTCACTGAAGCCTGAGTGAGTCTGTCTGGAGCTGGCAGAGAGGACGGAGGAAACCGGCAGAGTGGGTACAGAGACGCTGGCCCCCGCCCCCACTGAGCACTGGTTATTATTGGAAGAGAATGAGGAAGGAAAGCTGGAAAGGGAAGGAAGAGCATCACAGGAATGACTCACATGAAAATGAAAAAAAAAAAAAACTGACCATAAGGACTTCTGTGTGATGATAAATGACTTATGATAAATTTCCGGTACCTTCCCAGCTGTTTTTGCAGATCGACCATGTACTGATAACACTGAGCGTAGTATGTGGTCTGAGCCTCGACAAAGTCATTCAGACACCGAAGATGGTGAGCCTGCAGAACATTCAGAAATACAGACAGAACACTGACATAAATAAGCACCAATGATCAGTACATGACATGTGCATCTTGTGCTTGAATGAGAAGCTGATGTCAGGTGCATTGCGTACGTGTGTACTGCTGACTCCCTCCAGGAGCAGTCTGGTTATCTCAGCCTGCCTGTCAAACTCACTCTGTGTCACCTTCAGCTCCTGCTCAGCCTGATAGAGAGAGAGAGAGAGAGAGAGAGAGAGAGAGAGAGAGAGAGTGATATAAAGCATGTAGTGTCTCTAACATGGATGGTGATGTGGTGATGTATTACACTCCGGATGATACAATAAGGATTAACGTGAAACACAAACAATAAGATTTTAAACACTTAACAGAAAGGTGTCTATATGAACTTTGAGTACTGAATATGAAACCCTGCATTGCTCCGCCCCCTCCATCTTCTCAGTGCTGTTTCCACAGGAGACTGAGGAATGTGAGGTTTGCTGATGGAGGGAACGGTGGGATGCTGTACATCCCAGTGTGGCCTCCTGCCTGTGTTACCTTCTGTCTCTCCCCTTAATCTGTCCTGCTGTCATGGCTAAACCTACCAGAGTCGCTCTGTACACTATGCACACCATTGTACTCCTTGATGCTCACTCTTTTTCTTTGTCACACAATCGTACTATATGTGTACTTGTGCTATCTGATGTGATGTCTGTGTCTGATCCGGACCAGCCTGATTCACGATGATTCATCCCTACTTCTGCTTGGAGCATCTATACTGGTGAATCAGTGCTGCTGCTAAGGGTCGTATTTGGACACTCTAAAATAAGACTTCCCGAAAACACGGTGTTCAACTCTCACCGCTTTATTAGCTTCATGCATTTTTAAAGCCGCTTTGTGATGTGGTCTATTGTAAAAATGTGCTATACAAACTGGAGTGAACTTTAATTAAAGACAAGAATCCAAATTCACAAGAACTGTTCGAATCTCTTTTGAGATGCATTTGACATCCACAAGCCTTTTGATAATGACACAAATATAAATTTTCACGAGGTCTGCTGCTTCGGGGTTTTTCGATCTATTTGTCAGATGTTACTGTGGTATACTGGAGTGTAATTACAAGCATTTCATAAGTGTCAAAGGCTTTAATTGACAATTACATTAAGTTTATGCGAAGAGTCAGTATTTACAGAGTTGATCCTTTTTCTCAAGACCTCTGCAATTCACCCTGGCCTGCTGTCAATCAACTTCTGGGCCACGCCCTGACTGATTACAGCCCATTCCTGCATAATCAATGTTTGAGTTTGTCAGAATTTGTGGGGTTTTGTTTGTCCTCCCACCTCATGAGGATTGAACACAATTTCCTGATTTTGATAAAGGTTTAGGGAGTTTCCTGGCCATTGACCCAAAATTTCCATGTTTTGTTCCCTGAGCCACTTACAGTAGTTAACCCCTTTGCCTTATAGCAAGGAGTTCAATCATGCTGGAAAAGTCATTGTTCATCACCAACTGTTCTTGGATGGTTGCTCTCGGAGGATGTTTTTATACCGTTCTCTTTTCATGGCTGTGTTCTTAGGCAAAATTGTGAGTAAGCCCACAAACTTGGCTGAGAAGCGACCCTACATATGACTGGTCTCAGGCTACTTTACTGTTAGCGTGACACAGGACTGACTCGCAAACATTCAGAAACAGTTTGGTGACAAACAATGCCTTTTCCAGCATGATTCCAGCACCTTGCCATTAAGCAAAAGTAATAACTAAGGGACTCGAGGAACAAAACTTCAAAAAAGATCAACATTAGAAATACTTAACATTACCATAAACTTAATGTAATTGTCAATAAAAGCCTTTGATACTCATGAAATGCTTGTAATTATACTACAGTACACCATAGTAACATCAGAAAAAAGATCTAACAGAAAGCAACAGACTTTGTGAAAATGTATATTTGTGTCATTCTCAAAACTTTCGGCCACGGCTGTAACACATCACACAAACTGCTGCACTGCATCACTGAAACAGACGGTGCTACCAGAAGAAGCCTGGATCATATGATCTGGAATTGCTCAATCGGTCAGCTGCCACAAACACTGTGCGTGCGTGTGTGTGTATGTGTGTGTGTGTGTGTGTGAGTGAGTGAGTGAGGGAGTAGAGCATGTCTTTTAGTTCTGTCCCAATCATGAGAAGATCATCCTCACAGGCTGATTCTTTTTCCCAAAGTTAAACACAAGTCTGTGTAGTTGTGAAATGTGTTGGAGCTATTAAGTAAACATGGAAATCCTTTAAAGCCATACAAGCAAAGTACGTAAAAGGAAGCTAGAGCCGAGCTCACCGCTTAGGCTCACAAACTCACTTCACAAAACAGCTTAATAAGCAGAATATAAGAGGAACGTAACACCCTCAAGCAGGCTCCAAAAAAAAAAAAAAAAAACCAATGCCAACAGTTTGCAACTATTTCTCACAAGTTTGCCAAGTAAGAGCACAGATGGAGGAGGATAGCTGGTAGAATGTTTTTCCCTAGAATGAAGATTAAAAGCACAAGAAATGAACAGAAGTCATTATTCAGTAATGTAGCTGAGCAGAGAGGATTTACTGGTGCACATTCTCCAGAACTTCAGGAGTGTGACGTGTCACTCCTCTCAGCTACAATACTGAATAATGACTTCTGTTCATTTCTCGTGGAGTAAAACACTGTCTGCAGTTTCTTTAACACTGCACCACACCCTGCAGACACTTCAGAGCACATGACTGAGAACTTCTCGAGCTTAATTATTCCATTCCAGGGTGATCATTTTAATTACATCACAACACAGTTCTCATGGGCCAGGAAGTGTTGAGTAATTTTCTGAAATACAGTGACGATAGTGCCAGCTGTAGTGTGTGTGTGTGTGTGTGTGTGTGTGTGTGTGTGTGTGTGTGTGTGTGTGTGTGTGTGTGTGTGTGTGTGTGTTGTAATCCATTCTTGTTTCTATAGTGAGAACTTTTTCACAGAGATTTGTAGAAGAGATGTTCAACATAATATCCGACCAACACAAAGTGGATTTTTAATCATTAATATAGTCCTTAAAGTGAGAACTTGTTCTGTAAGTTGTATACTTAACAAAGAGGCTAAAAAAGAGGCTCTTGTGTCTGCACTCCGTTCATGTTTCTGCCACAGGAAGTACTTCCGTACAGAAGATGTCATGCTTATTGTGTTTCATCAGGAACATGACCAGCAGTTTTTTGTTTATTTCATGTCAAAAGAGGAAAAAATCAGAAGCTGCTCAGAGGAAGTTTTATAATAAGGAGTAACTTACTGATAAAGTGAGAGATGATAGCAGCTTATATGACACAAAATGAAACGTTGAACTCTGGGTAAAAGCCATCACATTTCACCAACACATTTAATGAAGGTAACTGAAAAGATGCTGTAGAGTAAGAGGAATAAAACGTATTGTGTTCACTGATGATTTTTTGTTTTCTTAAACTAGAAACGATCAAATTTACTCTGAGGAGATCTGTGAAAATGTTTTATTTGAAATGGAAACCTCTCTCGTTGCGCTTCAGGAACTGCCTCCAGGATAAAGACATCCGACTCTAACCGATGACAAAGTACATTTTTTCTTCTCTTTTCCGTTTATGAATGTTGATTTTGATTTCCTTACAGAAGGGTTACTGCTTATTGACTGACTGTACTTTAACCCATCTGACACATCTGAAGATGATTTGCACATTTGTTCTATTTGTGAAGTGTTGCATTGCATTTCTATCTGCTGCCAAGGTCTGTTTGGGGGGGGAGGGTGTGTGTGTGTGTGTGTGTGTGTGTGTGTGTGTGTGTGTGTGTGTGTGTGTGTGTGTGTGTGTGTGTGTGTGTGTGTGTGTTTTGTGTGTGTGTTTTGTGTGTGTGTGTGTGTTTTTTTTAAGGAGGAAAAAAAAAACGCTTTACATAACGTGTATATGTTATATATATATATATAAAACGTCAGTGGGTTGCCACACCCCATACTACCCAGTTGCATGCAGTGCTGGTCCCATTTGAGAGATTTTAATTTAACATTGGTTAGATTATATGCTTTTATAATATCTAAAACATTAACATTTGTTTCCTCTAACCAGTTTGTCATGCATTTCTTTATTCCAACATTATACATTTATAATACAAATAAATCTAAGTATTTTAAAATTGTTATTAACTGTTGGAGTAGAAAAGGGTAATTGATAGCATCGTCTGAGATGTCTTGGTATGTGGAAGCATTAAGATTGCCCCTCAGTGGCCTGAACGATTGAAATACTCAAACTCCACAATTAAGCCCATACCATACAGGTATACCTGTACCACCCCACTGCTGAGACATTAAATCCATAATAATATGCAAATGTCTTAACACTTAATAGCAATACGACTAATTCATTTAAAATGGTCTAAGCATCACATGCTGTATAAAAATCACTAAACAATAACTCACAGCAGATCTCGCCTCAGCCATTTTGGCTTTCTTTAACTTCGTCTTGGCCGCATCGAGATCCAGACGTTTGATCTGCAGCAGCTTGCGTTCTTTCTATGGTGAAGAAAAGCAACATAATCACACGATCACAAAACACTTCCTATTACTGTAAAACTCTAAACCCTACAGTTCATCATTCATTCATAACTCAGATTTCTATCTTCGACTTTACTGGACACATTTTCCCAGGTTTGAGTGGAATGTAAAGCCTGAGTGCTGACGTTAAATAATCAGCCAGGACAGTGGTTTTCTTTCTTGAAAGCATGTTAAAAGAAAAAAAAGAGTCTCCATTTCTCTTATGGAGTTTGCTTCTTTTTAACTCCTTTTCACTGAAATTATTATTAATAATGATATAATAATATAGGATATATGTGACTTAAACATGGCACATGGCAGACTACTGTGTAGTTCTTATTCATGTCCAGGGCGTGTGGAAAATAAATAGGCCTTGACATATTTTAAATAAAGTCCATATGGCCAAGAGAAATTTAATGGAACTTTATTACATGTATATATACTTTATTACACAGGAAAAGCAAATCTTTAAATTTCAAGCACCGGTGGTGTCAACTAGTTTCTTCAAACGGCCGAGGATGGAACACACAGTCTTCTGAAGGAAGTCATTTGGCATGTTGCTGAGAACCTCCTGAATCTGTGTTTCCAAGTCCTCCAGTGTGCAAGGCTTTGTCCTGTACACCTCCGCCTTTGCGTAGGCCCAAAGGGAAAAAAAATCCTTCTTACTTCTAATTCCTACTTCTTGGAGGCCATTCCTGAGGTCTGTGTCGTCTTAAAGACAACTTTCTGGAAAATTCTGGTCTAACCACGCACACACAGTGAGAGCACAATGGGGTGGTACACCATGAGGTGGTGCTGCAGTGATACTACAAGTTCAATAGTCATTCATTACTGCCTAGTTAATGTTCACACACCCAGCATAGTGGTTAATATCAAGTGCAGCTCACTGAGGAGCTTTTCCGACAACTCGCACCACAGCCTTACACCATTATAAGAAAGAGTTAAAAGCACATGAAAATGGACTCATGTGCATGAACCCCTGGGAGTAATATGTAACTTGGAGAGCCAGCTAATGACTGTCTGATTATCTACATAATGTTTCCGTCCAGAGTCCTAAACTCATATGTAAAGCCTCTGTTAACAAAGGCTTCAGGTTAGTGTATAATATAGTTAAAGAAGCTGACTACACTGAGGCACGACTCACAGCTTTCTTCTAAGACCAAAAACCAACAACTTACCATTATAGTTTTGAAATCACCCTCCAGAAAATTCCTGAAAGGTGTGAGGAAATTAATAGCCGAGCTCTGGATAAACTCTCTCTCAGCTCCTCCGATCTGCTTCTCCGTCTCTCCGCACTTCATCAGAGCGTTTCCTAACGACACACAGGCAACGTTCTCACTAAACTCAGACATCAAACTCAGGACTGAAGTGTAATTACTGGAGTCGAGTTTATGTTGCATCTTGTTTCTGCAGACACGACATTTCATCTAGTGGTGCACATGTACCTGTGTGAGATGAACATAAATACCGGTGCAGTGAAGCTGTGCTGAAAGGGTCAGGACTCCCATCGGCCACTTTGAGCAAACATTCACGAGTCTTCCAAGGAAGATATGTTGACTGTCTACTGAAAGTGCTTCTTCTAATAATGCACATCTGTGTTTCCTAATAAAGGTCATGTGAAGGTGGAAAAGTGTGACGATTACAGAAGACGATGATGCAGATGCGAGAGGATGGAGAGACATTTCTGTGCGTCGCATGTACTTCACAAGGTAGCTAATCAGAGTAGCATCATAGCCAAGTAGTCTACCACAACAGGAAAAGAACATGCCACCTTGTGGTGTAATTTGGTATTACATACTGAGTAGCCACATTACCAAACCTCTAATTTTTAAAGTAAGGGATATTGAACAGGATTAGATGAAAAAAAAAAAAACAAGAAAGTTAAATAAGTATTGTATGTCTGTGCTTCCTGAATAAGATACTGTGCAAGTTTGGCCAAATTCAAAACTTCAGACGGAGTGTTTTAGCAGGAGATGTGGATAACAGATTTGACTGTCACCCCTTTGGTTATCGTATCTGCTTACATGTACAGCACTTGGCTTCACAGGCAGATGACACAATTAAGTAAGCAATAATACTAAAGTAGTATTTTGATTCATTCATCCAACATTTTGGTTTAATCAATGTAAATCACTGTAAACAACTTGTGTGCTTTTTTTCAGAATGATTATTCAGTTAAATTGTGAAACTAGCGATGTGCAAGGTGGGTTTATGTTCTGCAAAAACCACAACAGTTTATATCATCTACAATCAGATAAGCGTTGCTACATCAATTCCATGAAATTCTTATTACTATCAGATTCTTATTACCGTACGCTGTGCCAGGTCCAAACTCATTCCCAGAATCGATCATGGATTGGCCCAGCAGCTCGTGGTTGTTCATCCGCGTGGGGACTTTTTTGTCCAATTTCTCATAGAAAAATTCCTCTATCCGCACATCTGTAAAGCAAAGGGAGATAGAAACACCATTCGGAAGAAATAGCAGAACACTATTCACATTTCATTAAAAAAATACAAAGATAAGCAAAGATTACATGTACAGTGTTTATATGTTAATCTTCTAATCGATTGTACAAACTGAAGATTGTTGCAAAGTGAAGCAATCAACATGCTAGCGGTTTTTTAAGGGTTCGTCTTCAGACCCTCTCTGGTTTCTTACGTGGCACAGTCTGGGTCATTATCTAACGTAGTGTGAAGCACTGTGCTGTGGGTTGTACAGCATCTGACTAGATCTGTGCAGAATGTATTGCGCTGTACACTTCCGAATTCATCCTGCTACATCATCAATAAACTGCAGTGACCCAGTTCCACTGGCAGCCACACATGCCCACGCCGTAACACCGCCTGCACCATGTGTTAGAATGTGATGTGCTTTCTGTCCCTATATTCTTTTCTTCCCATCATTCTGGTAGAAGCTTGACTTAATTCCTTTATAGAATCCTGTCTCAAAACTCGACTGTTTTTTATTCGTCCTTTCTGTTATTGAGTGATTATTCAGTGATTTGCATCTTCAGGTATTTACTTTCATGTAGTCTTATTTGTGTGTAGACTGATATGCCTACAGGACATCCATGAGAGTGTTCTAGACTTGGATAGATGTTGTAAGGAGTTTTTTTTTTCACCTTCTACAATAAAGAATTCTGTGATCATCCACTTTAGCAGCAGTACCTTGTGGTTTTGCTGAGCTCATCGTCCTTTAAAAAAAAAAAAGAAAAGTTTTTGCTATCTCTCTGTTAGATCTGGGTTTTTTTTAGCCTAATGATGGTCTCCTTCACTTGCGTTGGATCTCTTTGGAGTCTTTTCCCCAAAAGCCTAAGATGAACAGTGTCAAAAGTTTGTGAACGCCTAACAATAACATCCATATAAGGGCATTCCTCCAACTTTTGTCACAGTGAAGCAGACAATTATATAGAATGTTTTTTTTAATGTATAGTATTACAGTTTACCTTCACTGGAACTCAGAGGCCCAAACCTGATCCTGTATGATGGTCTTAAGTGACCTGTACAAAGCCCTGACCTCAACTTCCCTGAAGAGTTTTGGAATGACCGGCACGTCGACTGTACCCCAGGCTTCCTCACCAACACACACTGCCAATATTCTAGCTCATTTACATGATTACAGTTAGATCAAGCTTTTTACATTCAATTAATTCATGACACCCCGCAGGTCTTTCTTATAGCGTTCACTGTCTCAGTTATAGTTTAGTTTGGCCTGTGGTTTGTTTCTATCAGTGTTTAGATAAAGGAAATTCATTTTTATTTAAAAAGTGCACTCAAACAAATCTAAATCTGATAAATATATTTCTACATTTTAAAAAATAATATAAAATTAGTTTGGTAAAGTTATGGTAATAAAATTGTATTAAGGAAGGAAAGGCAGGCATTTTAGCTGTGCGAGTTTGTGTTTGCTGAAATTACAGCTGCTTACTGTACTGTACATACAGTTTACTTACAGCATGTTGGCAGAATAGCAATTATTAATCAAATTCTGAAAAACTAAGAAATAATGACTGAATAACAATATATAATAAGCAATGCTACAGAATATGTTTTTTTATTTTCTTAAAGGTTGTTTTGTTTGTCTTTCGGCTTTTCTCGACAAGGGGTGGCACAGGGGTGGCACAGGTTTGACGCCGGATGCCCTTCCTGACGCAACCCTCCCATTTTACCCGGGCTTGGGGACCGGCACTGTACCCAGTAGCTGGGGTTTGGGCGCTGGGTGAGAACTAAACCCTGGCTTTCCGCATGGCAGGCGAGAAACCTACCACTGAGTCACCAATGCCCTTTCTTTCCTGAAAGGTATTGGATAATCATCATCTTCACCTCGAGTTAAATCTCCTCACTGGCCCATAAATAACCCGTAGCTCTTAACCCCTGCATACAGCAATAATTGTTTCCGCTCTGCAGTAGAAACCACAGAATTTACTGTTGATGCATCGCTTGCGTAACCACCCGTGTCCTAGAATTCTACTTTCCCCAAAAGCCCTCAGAGGCCTGATACTACACATCTCACTTGGATTTGGCTGCAGCAGCACTTCTGTTTGCTTCAAAATCTTCTCTGTCCAGTGTTTGGTGCACTCGGCTCTGGAGAGAAGATTTTCCAAATGTGCATCCAGCTCAGTTTTCTCGGCCTGGCCCAGCTTTTCCTCTGTGAACTAGAAACAAAAAGGACATGAAGAAATCATTCTATAATATTTGTCTGCCTGTGCTTCTTATACTAATAGGTTTAGTTGTTCGTAAAGCCATCACTAAAACACCATTTACTATCATTTATTAACACTATTAGCTCTTTAATACAATAAATTCTTGACTATGGTTAAGGGTGTCATTATTTATGAGGGATTCATAGAGCTGTCTTATTGTTACCTAACTGAAAGATAATTATGAGATCTCTGTCACATAATCACTTTTACAGAATGGCTTGTGTTTAGCACTACAAATAAAATAATCTAATAAAAAACTGCTATTGTAGTCAAAATCCCACAGGAAAACACAAGCTAATAGCTGAAGGGCTGAAGTGTGTGTGTGTGTGTGTGTGTGTGTGTGTGTGTGTGTGTGTGTGTGTGTGTGTGTGTGTGTGTGCTGTGCGTGTGTGTGTGTACACATAATGTCCATAATCTCTGGTTTTGGTAAGTGAAACTGTGGAGCAGTACAACAACTTCCTGTCTGTCAAAGATCTCTTAGGAATTATTGATTTACTATAATAATAATAATAATAATAATACAATAATAACAACTTTCTATATTATTTCATAGATAATCTTATTTCTTGTAGTTGTATTCTATTTAAAATATAAAGCAATATTCAATGTTAATAATATAAAATAGATTCCATGTAATGAAACTGGACAGAACAGTTCTGAGTCCTAAAGAACTAAATCCGGTTCTAAAGAACACTGTACTGTAATATACTGTGTATAGCCAATAGTGTTAGGATCCCAGTCCCTAGACAATGTTTGGTGAACGCACGAACAAATCGGACTTACGAACGATCTCTTGGAACAGAACTCGTTCGTATGTTGTTCGTATAATTACTGCAGATTATACATGTACACTACAATACATTATGTTGAAAATTGTGTAAGAAAAAAAAAAAGACATTTAAGCAAGAAGACTGTCTCCACACTGTCTAAACCAGGACTGACAGAACTGAACTACTTGAGAAGATAATAAAGTTATGGTTTCTTTGTCAGCAGGTTCATGAACAGCGTACACGGTTTATGTCCGAGGTCTGAAGTGGCCTGGACCAAACCGCTCCTTTACATCTTACATCACTGAACTTTAGTGTTGAATTAGACTTCATTAATGTCTCTGAGTGCACTTTAACACATTTTAACACATTGACATAAAAAGGTGTAAAGTGTGTAAGATAATCATCATAAAGTCTGTACATAATCATTCTTTACCTTTACATTTTTGGTGATGCTTTCTGCCTACCAGATAAAACATTAATAAAGCAGAAGGATGGGAAGTGTGTAATAGCAGTGTAATGAGGGTGCGGTTACATTAACTATTAATGGCAAGAGGCTGTAGCAGTGATAATGACAACAGTGTGGTTTGTCGGTACACAAGGCAAGGGCAGGACTTCAGTTGTGTGTTTATCAAAGAAAAACTAAGGAAGATAAGAATACATTATTTTTCATTTGAGTGACAACAAAAACAATCAAAAATGTGATTTGGTTCAGAAAATACTGGCTAGAAATAGCACTTTATCTCCAACTATACGCCTGTCACACTGTACAACATTAGTAGATTTTCCTTCTGATTTAAACTGTTTAATAAATCTCATCACTTCTCTGGCAAAGAAATGTATACGGATCTCATGATCCTCACGTTGTGTACAAACCCTGAAGATGTGTTCTAAAAAAAAAAAAGAAGTATCTAAAAAAATTCAGATCAGATCATTCTGTAAGCTTAACATAAAAAGATTGTGAGCGCTGCTTTCTTCTTCTTCATCCCCAGGCAGTTGACATCTAACTGCAAGATGTTTTACTGCCACCTACTGAGTATTAACTGCATATGGTTGGAAACAACAGGTTTAATTCCCCCTCCACGTGTTCCGTGTTAAAATATAAAGCATTCTGTTCCATCTCGCGATAGCTGCAGTGCATCTGTGCTTTATATCTGTGTGTCTGAGATTATTTCTCATTCACTTGCTTTCATCGTTTTTCAGTTTTAGTATCTTTGGCTTCATCAGCACTTTCCTTCCCCTGCACTCATTGAAACTAAACTTCACTTTATACCTAGACTGAACGGTCTGTGTGTGTATCCTGACTGTGGCGAGACCGTAAACTCACCAAGGGCCGAATCACAACACATGATCACTTTTTTCAATTTTGTGCCCTCCGTCCACAGATAAAGGTCAATCTACAGCTGTGTAGACTGACAGATTGTTGCATCCGGTTGTAATGCACACACTTTTCATTTAATACAGACTGACAAATAAATACAGCTATGCATTGTGCCTGCCACTCTCAGGGTGACTGAGTGACTGAGTGTTTCAGTCCTGTTTACTCTGCCAATGTTTCTCCTGTCCATCCAAAGTCTCATCACAGTGTCACAGCATCCTGTGGTTTAGTTTCATCTGCTTTAATGAAATTCAATTTCATTTAATTCAACATAAATAATTAATTCAGCATAAATAATGCAATGTAGGTTTTTAGTGATAATCTCTTGGCTCCTAAGCCCATTTGTATCAGACTCATTATTGCAAATAAAAACTTGTCAGGTTCATCTTATACCTGTGATTAAACATCACTAATCACAATTAAGGATAACATCAGAGTTATCTGCACCATTATCCACTATGCAGACTGTCCATGCCCTTCATTAAACCATTACTGAAGTTTAACATCTGCTCGCCTGTTTCTGCTGCACTCACCTTCATCAATAGTTTCTACATCATGTGCTTTTTCAGTATCAGTACACTGACGCTATTTCCTCATCAGCTTCTATTTCATACTAATGCATCCATTGTTCCCCTTCCTGACGCCATTTTAAGAAAGTGACTAATTGCTTCCTTTTTCAGTCACTCCGTTACCTTAATCACCACTTATTCACAGATATGGAGATTTATAGTGCAAATCAACCTGATGTTCTCACTACAGCGCCGTGGCATTACAGCACTGCTCTGTCACCGCCTGCCTCCGGTCTTTGCTTCAGCCATCAGGGATTCACAGTTCCATTTCTATGCAAGGGACATGAAACTGATAATATTAACAGCTTGCTTCCTCAACTACTTTTCCACTGGCATACATGGCAACTCATGTCCGCTTCTTATCTTTCCTGACTGTGGTGTACACCGTCATTTAATGTTTGGTTTCCTTTCAATTAGATGTTTAAAGTCCTGTGCGTTAGCCAATAAACGTATCACATTTCACTGAAGTATAATATTAACCAGCACATGAGTAAGTGTCAGCTGTGCTGTCAGATCTTCTCTCAATTTTTCTCATGTCAGTCCTGTGTGTCTCTCTACAGCTCCACCTACTCTTTGTAATCTGTTCCATGTTTGGCATGAGGCATCCTGAGATACTCTCACCACTGTTCTTTTAATCCATGCTACCAACAATTTTTTGCTACTTAACGGTCGTGCACATGCCATGACAAGCAATTATTTAATGGGGATACTTGTTAATCAGAATATGCTACCCTTAATTTCTCCAATAAATACATTATAATAAAGTTACTGCAAGCGTAAAAGAGCAACTGAGAACATACATACCATTAAGATATCACTGTTATGCCTTGAGAGAATTTACTTGTTGATGATGTTTCCAAGTTATGCTACGCAGTGATTACGCAATGAAATTACACTTAATGACATCGATATTGTACATATACAGCATATGTCTAAAAGCTGACGTTTTAGTCAAGGCCTCCCTGAGCATACAGCACACTGACAGACTTCTGTCTGAGTTTTACTTGTACCAATTGTTTATTTAAAAAAATATTTTTTAATTATTATTATGGTCTCAGTTATTGACATTCGCTTTGTGGGAGAAGTGGAGTATTTATACTGTAGGCTTGTGTCTTCCAACAAATTAAAGAACATTTCAGTAAAGGAGAGAGCAGAAAACACTTTAACAAACTCCTCTGTTCTTGCTGTTTGATTCTATGAGGTTCTTCCTCCCAATGGGAGAGTCAGTGGTCCCATTTGCACACGTAAATAAAGTGGCAATGAAATCAAACAAAACGCAGAGATGTTTCATCGGTCACACTCGCTGCTCGAGATTGCCTGTGTTCTTGTGTTTTGTATATTTGTACTTTCCTTGCAGTTTAGTCCTTATTAGTGTCATTGATGGGTAAAGTGTTCGTAGAAACAATAATAATTATTATTATAGAAACATAACTGTTTATGACATTATATAACATTTTACTTAATGTTTTGATTTTACCGCATAACACTGGGCTCTCAGTTGTGGTATTTTACACGTCCTCACCTCGGACTGCTCTGGATACGTTTGCTCTAACAGCTCATGTTTTATCTCATATTGGTGCTTCACATTACTGCTTTTAAATAGTGCCACGGCTTCACAAGTACGAGATAAACTGGTTTTAAACTTTCCACAGATTTAAACACATTTTTGTCGCAGATTTAACTTCAGGCAAAGACCAAGGGACTGGCAAAGTTTCATTAAATTCTGTCTATCCAGTTTTATATGATGCTGTGACAAAATCTGCTGGACAGACAGAAATTTTCTGAGACTGGTTCCGGGTCGTCTAATGTGTGAGACATAAAGATATCATTGAAAGAGCGAGTTCTGACTAATGTACAGACAGAACCTTTTATTTATATAAATAATGAATATTTTTATAAGAATCTGGACTTTTTATTTTAATGCTTCATCATTTGCTGTTTGTTCGCCTTTGTGTCTCTTTGTTCATTGGTTAAGTAACGCATCAAATTAGATCAAATTAACTTGCCCTTTATATATATATATATATATATATTTTTTTTTTTTTTTCCCTTGAGGGTCAGGGTGTAGGGATTGCAGTGATATATGACATAAAAATGCTCCACTACAGCAGGTAATAATACTAAGCTACACCCTGACGAGGTTCTTCTATGGTAGGTATTAAAGATGGCTGACTGATTCCGGGGTCAAGGGTCAGTGCCCGGGTGTAACCCCGCCCCAAATCCGCAAACTACCGGAGCAAGACGGAACAAAGAGGGCTCACATCAGCGAAGGGACTTCCGGTCAGTTTAACGAGTCAGATCATTCGAATCATCTAACAGACGAGTCGGTTTTTGGACATCCACACGGATCACTGGCAGTGTTCAGTGAAAACAAATCACCTAAAAGAGTCGACTACTTAAAGAACCGACTCCTTAATGAAGCTCTGAGAGCTGTGCAGCGGATGTACGGAGAAGTTTCTTACATGAGAAGTTTTAAGTTTAGACTAGCCTAAAAAGGCTAACAACGCGTCAGTTTGTTTATGATCCTAAGTGCAGGAATAGTCATATTTTCCGTGAGTCATTTTGTCAAAGTAAAAGTATTACAGTTAATCCAGTGAACTTCCTATTAGTTTGACACTGTGGACCATAACAACAACAACAATAACAGACTGTGTGAAGTTAGTGTTTACTGTACTCTAGTGCTAGCTGGCTAACGGGCTAACCGCACCCCTCCCAGCCAGCCGTCTCTCTCTCTCACACACACACACACACACACACACAC
>JAAGKR010012459.1:0-16425 GCA_011419295.1 Clarias macrocephalus
GAAAACATGCAAACTTCATGCACACAGAGGCGGGAATCAATACTGGGCAGGAACTGAACCTGGACCCAGGAGTTGCAAGGCAAAAGTGCTAACCATTATGCCACCACACACATCAGATGACACTAAATAGAACTAAATGAAACAATCACACAGTTATTTTTCTTCTTCTTGGAAGTTGTAACCTTTCACGAGTAAGCCTAAAGCCAAAATACAAACTGCCTAAGAAAAATACACACAGCATGTTGTGTAGAACAGATTTATGACCATTAAAAATACACAATGTTCTGTTATATACATATTTGTTTTAAGGAATGATTTTCTCTGTACATTGGTCAGAACTCACTCTTTCAATGATATCTTTACATTTCATACACTTGGTGACCCGAAACCAGTCCTAGAAAAATCTGTCTGTCTGTCGAGCCAGAATTTGTCACAGTACATTTAACACAAACATTTTTCCTTTACTAGAAATTTAGACATTTATTTACATATTATAATTACATATTAGACATTTTACACTCTTACACATCTCTTTTACACATTTAATGTCTCAAGTGCTCAAAGAGTCCATCTTCTTGATGATAATTTTTATATCTAAAATGTGATTGTGAAGGTGAAGGAGATAATGAAGTAACTGTAACCCTACTTTTGGCCCACCCTGTATATTCAATTCAATTCAATTTTATTTGTATAGCGCTTTTAACAATTGTCATCATCGCAAAGCAGCTTTATACAATCAAAAGAATCATTTAAGTTCGTATGAAATGTGAATGTGTATGAATAAAAAATGGTCAGACAGTCAGATAGTCCCTGATGAGCAAGCCGAAGGCAACAGTGGCAAGGAAAAACTCCCTGAGATAGCAGTAGGAAGAAACCTTGAGAGGAACCGGACTTAACAGGGAACCCATCCTTATTTGGGTTAACAGAAAGCAGGAATTGATCTGCATTTATACTGTGTTAGGTGGCAGGCAGTTCAGTATAATAGTTGTTAATAGATGTTAATTTATGTTAATATGGAGTCCAGGTAGTTATTGGAGGCTCAGATAGACTTGTAGGAAATTCCAGTCTATCGAGCAACTATAGCCAAGTCCGCAGAGAAACGGCCGTCAACATCATGCGAGGCCAGAACCGTCTTCCTAGTGAAGTGAAACCATCCCCAGACATCGGACGCATCCCAAAGAGACACACGGAACATCCATGTGACGAGATCTCCAACCAGAAGCGGGGCACCAGTATGAGTCAGGCAGGTCCAGAGGGCAGAGAAGTCTAGATCAATGGCAGCTCAGGAACGCCATGTGATGCCCGACAGAGAGAGAGAGAGAGAGAGAGAGAGAGAGGGGGAGAGAGAACAGAAGACAGAAGAAGGGAGAGCAGAAGAGGAGAGATAACAGTTAGGTCTGGTCACAGTCACATTGTATAAGGTGAATGTATATTAGTGCAGAGTGCAAGCAGGGACTCCGGCAGGACTAACTATAACAGCATAACTAAAAGGGAGGAGCCAGAAGGAAACACAGACATAAGGGCTCCCTGAGATGTAAAGCAACCAATCACCTCACCGTCAACAAACCTGAGTGATCAATGAGAGTGGGGAGGACAGCATCTAAACATACCAGTTCACCAGATACTCTACGTCCATGAGTCCCCCAGATCTGCTCCTTTATCTAAGGCAAATCTACTTACAAAATGCTTGGTTAAATGAACAGGTTTATATCCTAGACTCAAACACTGAGACTGTGTCTGCGCCGAACACTATTTGGAAGGCTATTCCATAACTTTGGGGCTTTGTAAGAAAAAGCTCTGCCCCCTGCTGTAGTTTTTATAATACGCGGTACTGACAAAGTAGGCGTGTAGGCGTGGCGGATCGTAAGACACTAGCAGTTCACTCAGATACTGCGGCACGAGACCATTTAATGCTTTATATGTCAAAAGTAGTATTTTAAAATCAATACGAAATTTCACAGGGAGCCAATAAAGTGAAGATAAAATATGGGTGACGTGCTCGTATCTTCTGGTTTTAGTGATGACTCTGGCTGCTGCATTCTGAACTAATTGAAGCTTGTTTATGCACCTAGTTGAACAACCAGACGGTAAAGCATTGCAATAGTCCAACCTTGAGGTGATAAAAGCATGAACTAGTTTTTCTGCATCATTTAATGACAATATATTCCTTAACTTGGCAATATTTCTGAGGTGAAAGAATGCTATCCTGGTGATATTGTCTACATGAGCTTCAAATGAAAGACTAGAATCTATAATCACACCGAGGTCTTTTACTGTTGCACTAGATAAAACAGAAAGGCCATCTAAAATTACAGTGTGATCTAAAATCTTGCTTCTAGTTGCATGCGATCCTATGACTAGAACTTCTGCCTTATCAGGATTAAGCAGAAGGAAGTTAATTAGGGTCCAGTCTCTTATATCCTTTACGCATTGCTCAACGTTAGCAAGCTGGTTTCTCTCGTCTGATTTTGCTGAGACGTATAACTGTGTGTCGTCAACATAACAGTGAAAATTAATTTCATGCTTACGGATTATGTTGCCCAAAGGAAGCATGTAAAGGGCAAAAAAGCAGTGGGCCTAAAACCGAACTCTGCGGGACACCAAACTATACTAGAGAACATGCAGAATAATCACCATTTAAATCTACTGTTAATGAACAGTCAAATAGGATCTGAGCCAGGAGAGAGCTGTTCCCTTAATTCCTACTACATTTTCTAATCTGTGAAGGAGAATACTATGATCAATTGTTTCAAAAGCTGCACTGAGGTCCAGTAACACAAGCATAGTTACGCAACCCTGATCAGAGGCCAATAGGAGGTCATTTACTACTTTAACGAGTGCTGTCTCTGTGCTGTGATGAGGCCTAAATCCTGACTGTTACAGTTCATGTATGTTATTTCTATGTAGATATGAGCATAGTTGCTCTGCTACTATCTTTTCCAGAATCTTAGAGAAAAAGGGGAGGTTTGATATCGGCCTGTAATTGGACAGCTGACCGGGTCGAGGTCAGGTTTCTTAATTATCGGTTTAATAACTTAATTTAAAAGATTTTGGAACATACCCAATGCTGAGTGAAGAATTAATTATTTTCAACAGGGGTTCTGTTATTTCTGGCACTATCTGTTTGAGAAAATGTGTCGGTATAGTATCTAATATGCAGGTTGATGAATTTGCAGAAGAGATGAGTGAAATTAGTTCATTCTCTCCAAGGGAAGTAAAGTATTCTAAGTTCCGATCTGAAAAGGTTAGTTTAACATCTGCATCAATTACATTGTCCGGTTTCAAAGCCTCAATTTTATGCCTAATGTTTACAATTTTATTATTAAAAAAGTTCATGAAGTCCTCACTACTGTATGCTGTTGAGATTTCTTTCTTATTTCTGGTTAATTTGGCTATGGTATTAAATAAAAAATCTAGGATTATTTTTGTTATTTTCTATAAGAGTGGAGAGATACGTTGATCTAGTTACACTAAGAGCTTTTCTATAGTTCAGGATGCTCTCCTTCCATGCTATTTGAAATACTAACAATTTGGTTTGACGCCATTTATGTTCTAATTTCCAAGCAGTCTGTTTTAAATTGCGCTTGTTTTCATTATACCAGGGAGCGAGTTTCTTATCTCTAATCAATTTCCTTTTAAGTGGAGCTACATTATCTAAGATATAATGAAATGTTGACTCTAAATGTTCAGTCGCCTGATCAAGTTGGGTGGAGTCAGATGGCGATCCAGTCAAAGTTGGTAACTCTGGGAGATTACTGATAAAGCTCTGTGTGGCAGTTGATGTGAATGTACGTTTAATACGGTAGTGTGGTGCTGTGCGCACATGAGACACTTTTCTATGACATTTTAATTGAGACAAGATAGTGATCTGAGAACTTCAGACAGTGGAATTGTGACTAAATTTCTTATACTTAATCCGAAGAATAATATTAAATCTAAAGTGTGACCTGCTTTATGAGTGGGTCCTACTACACATTGATTCACTCCTACAGAGTCTAGTATGGAAATAAATGCTGTTCTCAGAGGGTCTTCTGGATTCTCAAAATTAATATTAAAATCTCCAGCAATTAACGCTTTCTCTACAGAAATGACTAGGTTTGAGAGGAAATCTGCAAGTACGCAGAGAAACTCCGAGTACGGCCCTGGTGGTCAGTAAATGATACTTAGTGGATTCGACTGAGCTGACTTAATCTTTGTTGCTACACTTTTTATGTTACTATAGAGAACTTCAAATGCATTAAATCTGTGTCTGTGTTTTTGTACGATAGACAGATTATCATGGTAAATACCTGCGACTCCTCCTACTCTACCAGTTAGCCAAGGCTGGTGTATGTAGCTGTATCCAGGAGGACTCGCTTCATTTAGAGCTACATACTCATCCTGTTTAATCCAGGTTTCTGTTAAACATAATATATCAAACTCCTGATCTGTGATAATTTCATTAACAATAACTGCTTTAGATGCGAGAGATCTAATATTTAACAGTCCGAGCTTCAGATCAGAGGTGGCAGCTGCACATTCAGTGTGATCTGAGTTTGTGGTAACTATGTTAATTAAATTACTAAAACAGACTTTCGGAGTCTTTCTAAATTTGTGTTTAGCTCAGGGAACAGACACAGTCTCAATATGATGAACCCTGACGACTCAATATGATGAAGAGTGACGACTCTGTGCAGCTAGCAGACGGTTTGTTTAGTCTGCTCCCTGGCCTGGGCTCTGGATTGTCACCGATTAACTCGGCCTCTTTGACTATGCGCTATACTACAAGAAATGAGAGCAGCACCTTCCTGAGTGGGATGGACACAATCCCGCCCTAACAGGCCAGCTTTACCCTCAAAAGGTCTTCCAGTTGTCTATAAAGCCCACATTATTTTGCGAGCACCACCTGGACATCCAGCGGTTCAGCGACCATAACCTGCTGTAAGCTATGTCACCACGTCTCATTGGGATGGGACCAAAGCAAACTACTTCTTCATACATCGCTTTCGCAGGTTTAGACTCCTCTATAAAGTTACTCTTGCTAACCTCTGACTGATTAAGGCGTATATCATGAGCTCCTTCATGTACAACTATCTTAGAGAACCTATGCTGTCCTAGAGCCCAAAGATTACCTGCTATGTCCGGTGCTCTGGCTCCCAGGATACACCACTGCCGCTCAGTATTGAGTCTCCTAAAATCAGCTCTTTCAGGTTTCTCAGCGGGTGCATCACTGAGGAGAGCAAACCTGTTGGACACGTGAAGCTCAGATGATGTGTGCTCCGGTGGGCACTAATTCCGGAGTCAGGGGCTGGTTATCTCCGTCTGCGGCGGAAACAGCACTGCTCTCGCGGTCTCTAACCCTCTCTAAAGTCTGGAGGTGCAAGGTGACGGTGATAACCACACCACCACCATATATACACGAATGTAGGCACTCTGTGTGCCACAGCTCCTGTATGACTGCTGCACTTAACATAATACTGTGTTATGTTGTATTCTCTCTAAATGAAGTTTGTTAGCCCCTGAGTGTTTTTTATGAATATGCTTCAAGTTCAGTTTCTGTTGTTGTACAGGCCTAGGTCTTTCCTTGTTGCTTTGAAAATGCTTCTAATTTATTAATTCCTTACTAGGAAAAATATTTCCAGTAAATATACAAAATATACCCTATTAAATGCACCATACTTTTGTGCAGAATAACATCTATGTTTTCAGAAGCAAATGTATATAATGATTTATTATACAAAAGGACAAATATACAGATTATACAGAAAGAAAAAACTAAACTTAGCAAATTACTGCCACAGTTCCTAAATCTATGAACATTAAATTATGTATTTTTTACTCCAGTGCAACATACCCAAATTACACTGCTGCATTATTTGTTTGTCTACAGTACAATATGTAAAACTTAAATATCACTTAAACTCTGTTGGATACATTAATATGATTTCATGAATTGAGTCATGTGTTTTAAATGTCCAATACAGCTATAGTGCTCAGATTACCTACACTACTAACATACAAGTATGAAATGAGCAAAAGTTATCTTTCTAATAAGGCATGGCCTAATTACTACTTTCAGTAATGTAACTTTGGTAACATTGACTAAAAGCTCGACACAAAAACACTTTCTCCATTCAGAGTTTAAATAAATAAATAAATAACCGTGACATATCACATACAGTGGAACCTTGGATTGCGAGCATAATTCATTCCAAAAGCGTGCTTGTATATCAAAACACTCATATATCAAATAATTTGCCCCATAAATAATAATTGGGTTCCACAACCCAAAAATATTCATATAAAAATAATAAATAAAAAATATTAAGTAAAAATAAAACAAATGAACCAGCACTTTACCTTTGAAAAGTGCAGTAATGCAGAGCCAACAGTTCTGTAACTTTTGCCTTTGTTGACAACAACATAAAAGCATGAAATAGAGTTAGAACAAAAACTAATGACACATGCTCTCTGCTTCCTGCGTTCGGCTGCTTGTTCTCCGCTCTTTTTGAACATGCAAACCCTTACCATTACTCACTACTGCCATATAGTGAATAGGTGGGTTTATTGTTCATTATTTGTTGGTGTCAAAAACTAATGACAATCACTGCAAAATAATAAATAGCTGCAGTGATCGAGACCAGAGAGAGGAGAGGAGAAAGGGGGGAAGGGGTGCCAAGACTCACTTGTTTATCCAGACGAAATGTATAACTTTTTTTGCTCATATTGCTAAATGCTCGCAAACCAGGTTACTAACAAACCGAGGTTCCACTGTAAAGTCATTTGTAAAAGTTAGTGCCCCTCTTTTAATTCTACGTGGGTTTTTGTCTGCATTCACAAAAGCATAATAAAAATCATCTGATCGTAGCTGGTCTCAGTATTAGGCATATATAACCTCACACAAATGAATGCTTCAGACCAGAAAATGCCCAAACTTTAGCTTTTTTAGAGCTCTGCACACCTGCTGTAACTTACCTTCATTAATCCTGTGGTGGCAACAAGGAGGTACTTCGTATTGCCCACATATTTTTGACCGCATGTTCACCTGATACAAACAGGTGATTTATTTATTTATTTATTTAACATAAAATAGAATTAAAACACTGGGCACTAACTTCTACACGACTGTAGATTTGATCTACTAATGAAAAAGCACTGACTAAACTATAAAAAAAAAAGAAAAGAAAATCACGCATTGTTAAAATACTTTCTATATTTTTCAGAACAATGTGTCTTAAAAGTTCACAGCGGCCGCATGAGGTCACCACTCAGTCATTACAATCTGGAACCTTTACACCTTTTCCAAAAAGCCCAAAATACATCCAGATAGTAGTATATTTAAATCAACAAAAATTACTCATTCATAAAATTAATGCCTAAAATCTTTAGGAGTCTTTAAAGTGATCAAAATTTTACATGTGAATAAACTTAGCTAACTTCCACACTTTCTGAGACAAAGTTCTTTGCCTCCTCAATCTCCGGCCACACTCCGAACAGTTTCTCGCGGGTGTGAATGCGCTGGTGTTGTTTGAGATTTCCACTTCGGGTGAAACTCTTGCCGCACTCCGAGCACTGATACGGCTTCTCTCCTGTATGAATGTGTTGATGAACTTGAAAGCTGCTTATAATCCTAAAACTCTCGCCGCACTCTGGGCACCAGTACGGTTTCTCTCCAGTGTGAATGCGTTGGTGTACTTCTAGGCTGTCCTTTCGGAAAAAAGTCTTCCCACAGTCTGAGCACTGGTATGGTTTGTCTTCTGTGTGAATTTGCTGATGGCTCACCAGTTTCCAGCTGTCGGCAAAACTCTTGCCACACTGCAAGCACTGATACGGCTTCTCTCCTGTGTGAACTTGCAGGTGTTTTATGAGACCGTTACTCTGAGTGAAACTCTTCCCGCACTCTGAGCACTGATACGGTCTCTCTCCCGTGTGGATGCGGCGGTGTTTTTGGAGATTGCTTAGAAGTCTAAAACTCCGCCCACACTCTGGGCAGTAATAACGTTTCTCTCCAGTGTGAATGCTTTGGTGAACTTGAAGATTGCGCTTTTGATTAAAAGCCTTTCCGCATTCCTCACACTGATACGGCTTCTCTCCCGTGTGAAGCTGCTTGTGGTTTCTTAGACCGTTACTGTTAGTGAAACTCTTTCCGCATTCTAAGCACTGATACGGCTTCACTCCTGTGTGAACGTGCTGGTGCTGTCGCAGACTACTCCTATGGTTAAAACTCTTTCCGCAGTCTGAACACTGATACGGTTTCTCTCCTGTGTGAGTTCGCTCGTGTCTTCTCAGACTGGTACTGTAAATAAAACTCCGCCCACACTCTGAGCACTGATACGGCTTGTCACCGGTATGAACGCGCTGGTGTTCCTGAAGATTACCCCTCTGGTTAAAACTCTTCCCGCAGTCTGGGCACTGAAACGGTTTTTGCCCAGTGTGAAGGCGTTTGTGTACTTTCAGACTGTTTTTTGTACTGAAACTCTTCCCACAAAAGGGACACGGATGATTTTGTTGTTGCGTTTCTCTCTGAGAGATGTTTGTTTGGGAAGTACCTGGTGATGCTGGGTGAGTACTCGAGATCTCTATGGGATCCAAATTCTCACATTTAATCTCGTCTGCATTCATCCTGGTTTAATGTTCTTGCAGATATAAATGTAACACTTGCAGGAATGAGGACAGCAGGAGGAGACCGGACAACTCACACCTGCATCAGAAAGAAGCATAAATAGTCAATGTCTTTTTTTTATATATATATATTTTCAATAAACTAAACAGGTAAAAATTTTTAAATGTAAAACGCATCCTGGAGAGGCGTGTATCCAATTTGTAAAAGCATCAGCCAAAATAAAATGTTTTGTTGCTGCTCTTTAGTTTTGGTGGAAAAGCTGACGACTACAAGTGCAGGACAAATCTCAGACTGAACTTACAGAAAACTGCAGGTTAGACATGACAAACCACTGTTTAAAGCCCTTTTCAGACATAGTATATGTAAAGTTTCTGGCTTTATCAATCCATAAAAACTATGACGTTCTGTCGTTTAGACAGAGTGACCGAGGTTGCAGAAGCCGTGACGAACACGGTATATCGACCTTTTTCAGGTTAGATAGTTTTTTTTGTTTTTAAAAAGACAGTTTTAGACAGCTTTAATATCATCATTGCTAAAGTACAAATCTGGCACACATCTGGTTTAGGATTTGCAGTAACAATTATGAAACATGTCTTTAATCAAATATAAAGATGTAGGTTAATTTATGGATATTTTAGTTGTTACAGAATGACTTATTTTAAGTATTATTTCAATATAAAAAAATCACATTTTTTAACAGTAAAAATACCTTTTTTTTTTTTTTTTTACTGTTTTCATAAATTATGTACAACTTTATGTAACATGACAATAATAAATTGGAATTAAATATGAAAATCATTAGATATAGGTTAATGGCCATACTAAAA
Organism: Clarias macrocephalus; assembly: GCA_011419295.1. Taxonomy (NCBI): domain Eukaryota; kingdom Metazoa; phylum Chordata; class Actinopteri; order Siluriformes; family Clariidae; genus Clarias; species Clarias macrocephalus. The sequence goes on from JAAGKR010012459.1 coordinate 9,430, forward strand.
ATTCTATATTTTTCTTTCTAATTTTGAGGTAAATCATATTAGTTTTAAATTACTTTAACATTCAAGTTCTAGATGCAAGTTTAACATTTTTACATGACTTTCTAAAATATTATCCACAGGAAGTGGCACAGGTAAGGCAGCAGAAGCCCCACACTCACATGTAGGCTACAGTATCTGCTTCATGTCTTCAAAGAATATAAAGAGAACGTAGGAAACTTGAACTCAGTGCAGCACCCATGCACACGTTGTAAATGGCAAGTATAAATTAATGTTTTGTTTTGATGACATCTGTTCTGAAATATAAACATGGCAACCTAGCCAGCAGCTTGCTTAATATAGGCCTGCATATTCTGACATAGGGATAAATGTGTTTGCTGTGAAACTGTTTAAGAGCAGTGAAGGTTGTAGGATTTTTCTGTTGAAATAAACTTTAGCATCTAACGGTCACTGAGGAAATGTTTTGGAAGGAAAGCGGGGGGTGGGATGTAGAGGGCGTTAAATTTTGCTATTTTGATTGTATGAGACGAACTATAGTGTTACGGTGATCAGCAGCTGAAGGCGGGGATATTCTAATTACCACTTTCTGATTGGCGCATTTGAATAAGCACGCGAGTGAGGGCGGGATCTGACCCGAAATACGTCCGAGTTTATTGCTCAGTAATCAGACACACAGGTAACGTGATATGAACTAGCCAGTGGGAAACAGGCATCCTTCAAATAGCTACCGAGTGCAGAGGTGGCCTGCAGCCAATAAACGGTTTCTGTGTAAATTCAAAGCAGCGAAGACTAGTGATGGGAAGTTTGGATAATTTTAGTAACTCGGTTCTTTGAAACTCATTCATCAAAATAAGGAAATCTTTTTTGAGTCATTTAGTTCATTTCATTCTTTTGATCAGAAATTAAATTAAATGTTACATTTTCAATAAACAGACCTCCAACACGTCTACATAAACACATTTTGGCTATAGTTCCAGTAATTAAAATACTACAATGCAGCTAAGGACATATTATAAACAGAATAAGCAGCTCACCATCATATCTTCTGGTACGAATCGTTCGATCTTTTATGCTATTAGCGTCTATGAGATCTCATGAGACTCATGAGAAGAATCGCTCAATTCCGTTTCCTGTATACTGCACTTCATAGCGTCTATGGGAGTCACGTGACGAAAGAACAAACGACCGGACCAGAACACTCGAGCGGTATCTACTCATTTCTGTTTCCTGTACATAACCTACGGAGGTTTTGCGATGCTTTGTGCATGCGCACCCAGTAGAAAATGAACCGATCATTCTGAGACTACTCGTTCTTCTTAGTCATGTTAAAGACTCATTTAAAAAGAATGAATCGTTCATGGACAACCCATCACTCGTGATGACAAGCTGCTGAGCTACAGGTGAAAAGGACAGTAGAGTCTGATGGATGGAGGAGAAGACTGTTTTAGTGTGAGAAAAAAATACCAACAAGCTCAAGAAACAATGACTGTAAAAGATTTAAAAAATTAGTTTAATTCTTATTGTTGCTGTAAACAAAGCCTTGTTTATTCAGACTGCCGCGTTCATCGATCACCAATTTGATAGAGAAACCTGAGCCGCTGCAGGGATTCACTTCCACCTACAAGGGTAAAGGAGTCAGATGAACAGGGAGGGCTAGCAAGCTCTGTAAGAGGATGCACATTACGAATTTCGAGAGAGAGTCAGTCGACGTGCTCCCAACTGCAGTATAAGTATTATTGTTTGTTAGCCTGACAGGTCATAGTGACATATTTCATGTTAACTGCTGCTTTTACTCTCCAAAATGTAAACATTGTGTTTGTAATTTTAAAGGACTCATTCAATAAATAAATGTTAATTTTAAAATACAAATTATAAAATACAAAATTACTCTTCAGTCAGAATACATTTAAATTATAATTTAATATATATTATAAATTATATAATTTTGTTTCTCTGCAAAGGATTAAATGATTTCTGTAAATGTCATGTTTTTGCACATAATATAAATTAGAGTAGTTTACCTTAATTTTTTCTGCCAGTAATTTGACTGTTTTTTTTTTTTTTTGGTGGTTTGAAATCAGTCCCAGTCTGGATGCTCTGCTTTTCTCTAAGCTTCAAACTGTCCCTTTCAACATAAGAGCTTTCCAAGTTCAAGATCATACAATCGTGTGGTATCAGCCAAGGATCCAGGGTAAAAACTCATTCAAAAAAAAGAACAGGATGATGGAAGGAATTGAGATGGACGATTATAATTTAATATAATGTTAAGTTGCTGTGCTTTAGGTGGTCATGAATTGCCTTTTCCCCACTTTTACCACTACATATGTAAAAGCCGCACGCATAAATTTTCCATGCTGCTAAATTAACTGCGTTTTCAGAAAGAGCGTCTGGTTTATAACCTCAGTGTAGAAATGGGAAACAGTAATCCGCTGACAGATTCAAACAGTTATATTGAGAAATTGGATTGGGTTGAAAAGGTTGAAAGTAAAGCTTAGAGCCATAAATACAGCTATAATCTCATGCAAAATAAAATAAATGGCAGTTTACAGAAAATAATTTAGGCAGCCATGTTGGTGTGACGTCACTCCGAAACCTTGGACGAAATTAACGGAGGGAGTTCGAGTGCATGGGCATTTTCTGTCGGTTTTACTGGTTGTAGGTGGGAAATTACAAGATGCAACTTCTCCTCGAACGCCGCGTGTGAGGTGTAAAAAACTGAACAAAAAATAATCAGCACACACTGTAATGTTTCACTCAGACTGAGTTCAATATCTAGTGATTTTTAAGAGAGTGTGTAAACAGCTTATTTTTACACAAACTGAGTTAAACAGCACTATGTTCCAGCCTGTGTAGCGCACTAGCATAGGGAGTAGAAGTCCATTTAGGACTGAGCCACTGTTAGCCGAGTGTAACTTACCTTGAGCTTTACAGCAGAACGCAGTTAACCACCTCAAATCCACCCACAACGGATCAGATGGAACTGTGGGGGTAAAACCCTGTCAGAAATATGGGGATGTAAAGATGATTAGTAGAGTCGGAGAAGCTCAGCTCATCAATCAGCAACACTGCAGCACGGCTTCTTCTGCTTCTGGGAATGTATGGAGGAACACAACCGAAACGCTCACAGCGACACCTACTGGAGGATTAGTGCACTAAAACAGGTCGATTAGGTTGGCACAAAAAAAATAAAAATAAATAAAAAGGTTTGCGCCATTAAAGTGTTTTCAATGAGTCTCATCTCCGTCCTGTGCTTGAAGTCTGCTGTAAACATCCATCGGTTTGACATCTTTGTTCACCAGAAATGTTGACTTGAACGCCTCAGTAATGACGCGGCATCTTTGCAAGGTTATTAAACTCATAGTGTTTAATAAATTCCAGTATGCTAACCATCAAGCAAATCTAAGGAGTGTTCAAGTCAAACCGGGACTCGTGATAACGTTTCTCATGCATATGAACTTTCTTGTAAAGTCGTCTGATTAAAACCCGCCACTGATTTGATGAATTGATGCAGTTGCTCTTCTTCAGTCCCACACAGTCACGCATCATTCCTTGAGTATTACCTTGAAAAATGTATCAAAATTACAACAGACTTAAAGTCATTATTTGCACAAATCAAACATCCAGCACCGTACTGTATAATTTGTAAAAGCACCACCATGCCTCCAACAAACCCCATTATATTACTTCTATTTTGCACAACCTACCTATTATAGTATATATGATGCACACAGGGCTACTTGCCCTACCTTGCAATCACTTTATGTACACTTTATGTATGCCTGAACAAACTCAGGATCCGCCCCCTCAGCATTTCACTTCATATCATACTGTGTATGTGACAAATAAAATTTTGATTTGATTTGATTTGATTCTCTACTGATTCACTACTCATCACGTTGCACATTTGCACATGGCCTACATGTTGCACACCTCTGGCACTTTGTGCATTTCTGACACAAATGAGGATCAACTGCACTCTCATGCATAACCTATACACTTAACAACTGGAACACTTCTGTTTCAATTCTATTTTATTAGTTGAACATTTAGTAAATTTTACAGCTAAAGTTTTCTATATTTATACAATTTTCTCCTATTTCGTATTTTATTGCTTAATTTGAATACTCTATTTTCTTTTTAAAAATTTAGGTCACGGACAGCCATATAAGAATTTCACTATTACAATGATGAGGGTGGACATTGGGCTACTGTTGGTGAAAAAAAGAAGAGAAGAAAGGTATGTTCATTGGCAGAGAGAGAAGAGGAAAGGCAAGAGAAGTGACCGTTTTTAAAAAAAATTTTACAGTGTGGTTTGAAATCAGTCCCAGTCTGGATGATCTGCATTTCTCTAAGCTTCAAACTGTCCCTTTCAACATAAGAGCTTTCAATGTTAGGACTATGATAAGGAAGGCATGAGAGTTGGTTGATATAGTGCAGATAAGGAAGGTGGATATACTGTGCGTCCAGGAAAAGAAATGGAGTAGGAGGTGTGATGTTCAATGTTGTTAGTGTTTATGCCCCACAGGTAGTATGTGAGTTAGAAGAGTAGGAGAAATTCTGGAGTGAATTAGATGAAGTGATGTAGAGCATCCCCAGAGGTGAGAGAGTGGTGATTGGTGCAGATTTTAATGTACATGTTGGGGAGGGGAACAGAGGTGATGAGAATGTGATGGGCAGGTTTGGTCTGTAGGGCAGGAACACAGAATGGCAGATGCGGTGGACTTTGCAAAGAGGGTGGAAATGGCAGTAGTAAATACTTTCTTCCGAAAGAGGCAGGAACACAGGGTGAGACAAAAGCAGAGGCAAAAGCACTCAGGTAGATGATGTTGAGGCTCTCTTTGGGAGTGACAAGGATGGACAGGATCAGGAATTAGTCCAGAGGGACAAACCGTGTTAGATGTTTTGGAAAGAGGCCAGAATGAGGCAGTTTGGATAAGTTCAGAGGAGAGATTGTGAATATATTGGAAGAAGGATGCTGAGGTCGGAACTACCAGGCAGGAGGTATAGAGGAAGACCAAAGAGAAGATTTATGGATGTAGTGAGAGAGGAGATGAAGTTAGTTGGTGTGATGCAGAGAGGATGAAGAGAACCTCAACATCTTCAGCTCTGCTACCTCCAGCTCTGCCTCCTGTCTTTTCTTCTGTGCACGGTCTCTAAACCATAGAGCATCGCTGGTCTCACCAATGTCTTGAACACCTTTTCTTTCACTCTCGCTGATATTCTGACAAGACAAGATTCTGAAAATTTTAGTCATAGGACCACCTGCAGTTAGAAGCAAGCTTTATGATCACACTGTAACTTTACATGGCCTTTCTGTTCTATCAAGTGCAACAGTAAAAGACCTCAGTGTGATTATAGATTCCAGTCTTTCATTTAAAGCTCATGTAGATCATTTCACCAAGATAGCATTCTGTCATCTTAGAAAAACTGCCAATTTAAGGAATATATTGTTACTAAATGATGCAGAGAAATTACTTTTATCACCTCTAGGTTGGATTATTGTAACGCCTTACTGTCTGGTTGTTCAACTAGGTGCATAAGCATGCTTCAGTTAGTCCAGAATGCAGCAGCGAAAGTCCTCACTAGAACCAGAAGATACACACGTCATCCCTATCTTATCAACACTGCATTGGCTCCCTGTGAAATTTCACTTAGATTTTAAAAATACTGCTTTTGATGTATAAAGCTTTAAGTGTTCTCGCGCCGCAGTATCTGAGTAAACTGCTAGTGTCTTACGATCCGCCACGCCTACTCGATCAAAGGATGCAGGCTGCTTGTCAGTACCGGGTATCATGAAAACTACAGCAGGGGGGACTCGGACACAGTCTCAGTGTTTAGGCTAAAAATCTATTTATTTAGCCAAGCATTTTTGTAAATAGATTTGCCTTAAGTAAAGGAGCAGATCTGGGGGACTCATGAATGTACAGTATTATGGTGAACTGATATGTTTAGATGCTGTCTTCCCCACTCTCATTGATCACTCAGGTTTGTTGACGGTGAAGTGATTGGTTGTTTTACATCTCAGGGAGCCCTCATGTCCGCGTTTCTTTCTGGCTCTCCCCTTTAATTATGATGTCATAGTTAGTCGTGCCAGAGTCCCTGCTTGCACTATACAGTGAAACCTTGGATTGCGAGCATAATTTGTTCCGGAAGCATGAATGTAGATCAACACACTCGTATAGCAAAGCAAATTTCCCCCTTAAGAAATAATGAAACCTCAGATGGTTCCTTCCACAACCCAAAAATGTTGATATATAAATTAATTAATACAAAATATAACTCGTCCTGGTGCTTCTGGTTGAAGATCTCGTCACGTGGATGCCCCATGTGGTCTGTCTGGGATGTGTGTGGTGACTGGGTCGACTTTGCCATAAAGATGGTCCTAGCCTCGACTGATGCAGACAGCTTTTCTCTAAGGACTTGTGTATAGTTCAGGACTGAAGTTTCCTACAGTCTACCTGAGCCTCCAATAGTGAACTGGACTCCATATTAACTTAAACACATCTCCTGTTATACTGAACTTCCAGCCTTCTAACACACAGTATGACTGTAGATCAATCAAGTCAAGTCAAGTCAATTTTATTTATATAGCGCTTTTAACAATTGACATTGTCGCAAAGCAGCTTTACACAATAAAAAGAAGTAAGTCTGTATGCAATGTGTATGAATCAAAATGATAAGATTGTCCCTGATGAGCAAGCCGAGGGCGACGGTGGCAAGGAAAAACTCCCTGGGATGGTAATAGGAAGAAACCTTGAGAGGAACCAGACTCAACAGGGAACCCATCCTCATCTGGGTGATAACGGATAGCAGGGATTGATCAACTTAATAATGTGTACTGGAAGTTCAGTGTAACAGGAGATGTGTTAAAATTAAAAGGAGTCCAGTTTGTTCCTGGAGGCTCAGGTAGACTGTAGGAGATTCCAGTCCTGAGCTATCGAACAACTGAAGTCACAGGTCCCCAGAGCATCAATCGATGATAGGACAGTCTTAATGGAA
>JAAGKR010012460.1:0-15000 GCA_011419295.1 Clarias macrocephalus
AGCATGACAAAAATTTAAATGCAGAGTTTCCCACTGACCTGGCAACAGAGCTCTGTCTTAGATCTCTGTAGTACACTGACGACTGCATGTTTGCTTTTCATTCGGGTATTTTGTTACCACTGGATTTACCTTTTTTAAGACATTGTGTAAACGGGTAATACTCTCTGTAAATAAACAATTTAAAGTAAGGCGTACAAATAAAGAAAGAGTAGTGTGTGTGTGTTGATCTAATTGTGTTTGGCAGAAATTCAATTAAAAATGATTTACAAATAACTTTTAAATTAATAGGATGTAGCTGATTTATGTAGAGAGAGACTACACACTACCCAGCTCTGTGCTCTCGCAGCAGCTGTTCGTGTTGCGGGTGCTTTATGATTCAGTCTCCGGGGTGTAGCGGAGGTTCCAGTATTTTGAAGCATGTTTGATTTTCTTCATCATGAATTGTCTGTCTTGAAAACCAGTTACCAGTGCAGCATGTAGAAACTGAAAGGGAAGCTGGGATGAAATCCAGGTTACGTCCTCATTTATAGCAGCTTCATCTACACTATGTGTCAATGGTACACTTGTCCACATACTTGTCTACAAAAAAGTAGAACAAAATTGTCGAGTGTTTTAATATGTTCTAGTGTGACAGTTTCTCTTCACTGGAACTCGGACGCTTAGACTTGTTCTTGCATGGCGGTGTCCAAGTGAAAAGGGCAAGGCCCATGTACCAAGTTTGTGTGAAGGAAAACCCTAGTGGCCTGAATTGACCTGAACTCCACTGAACAGAAACAGTGGGATGAACTGAAACACCAACTGCACCCCAGACCTTCTAACTCGACATTAGTCTCACAAATGCCGCAGTGGCCACACTCCAAAATCGAGTGTAATGTTGTCCTAGAAATTTGGACTGGAATGTTGAACAAGCAGTTGTGTATGCAATGGTATCGTGCCCACAGACCTTTGACAATATTATTATTGTTATTGAGAATGTGAATGCAGTATTAATGCTATTCTGAGAGAGAATTTGTCATGCCCAATTAATTATTAGGAACATAAACATGACGTGATTCCTGATGGCACACAGTGTAAAAATAAGATTCTTTACACTATGCCTCCAGTTATCTTTGCAGCACAGCTTGTGTCTCCCCAACCAGTGATTACCAGGTCTTGCATATTTGTGAGAAACCTGGATTCAAGGATCATGGAACATTTTGGTGCATGTTATACACAGTACAGACCAAAAGTTTGGACACACCTTCTCATTCAAAGAGTTTTCTTTATTGTGTTGTTTAGCCCAAACAAGTCTCTTCTGCTTGTTGCCTGTCCTTAGCAGTGGTTTCCTAGCAGATATTCTACCATGAAGCACTGATTCACACAGTCTCCTCTTAACAGTTGTTCTAGAGATTTGTCTGCTGCTAGAACTCTGTGTGGCCTTGACCTGCTCTCTGATCTGAGCTGCTGTTAACCTGTGATTTCTGAGGCTGGTAACTCGGATGAACTTATCCTCCGCAGCAGAGGTGACTCTTGGTCTTCCTTTCCTGGGGTCGGTTCGCATGTGAGCCAGTTTCTTTGTAGTGCTTGATGGTTTTTGTGACTGCACTTGGGGACACTTTCAAAGTTTTCCCAATTTTTCGGACTGACTGACCTTCATTTGTTAAAGTAATGATGGCCACTAGTTTTTCTTTACTTAGCTGCTTTTTTCTTGCCATAATACAAATTCAATCTCTTTGAATGAGAAGGTGTCCAAACTTTTGGTCTGTACTGTGTGTATGTGTATAATTATTATTATTATTATTTTTTTTACTTAATTCAATTCTCATGTTGTAGCACTGTGTGAGCGGTTAAAGACTCTTAAAACAAGAGAGATTTTTCACAGAGCCGACGGATCTGAACGGGACTGATCTGACAAAGACGCTGGGGGGCGGGGCTCCAGGGAAAGACGGAAAAGACTCCGTAACCAATGGCCATGCAGAGGGAGACGTCAATCCTTTTGCGGAGTACATGTGGATGGAGAATGAGGAGGAGTACAACCGACAGGTCTGTGCAAACATGCAAACACTGTAGCAGTATTGTCTGGTGCTCTGTGTGGTAATGTTGGATATAACCATGTGTTTGCAGCAGAGCTGATATGCTCCAGTCCTCCTCCTTTGTCTTAAGCGCATGTTGTTTTTACTTAACCAGCTGTTTGCTCCAGGTGTAGCCTGTCTACTATTCCTCAACTTGCATATGCTTATTTGTCAAAAGAAATGCAACATTGAGTTTTGAGATTGGAGGCATCATGTCGGTGAAATAGGAACAGTCCCTCTCTCTTTCTCTTCATTCTCTTATTGTGGTCTTTCTTTACTCTTCCTCAGGTAGAGGAGGAGCTGTTGGAACAGGAGTTTTTGGAGCGCTGTTTCCAGGAAATGTTGGATGAGGAGGATCAGGATTGGTTTATTCCAGCAAGAGACCTTCCTCCAGGGATGGGACAGATTCAGCAGCAGTTCAATGGCCTGTCTGTCAGCGACAGCAACAGCAACACAGAGGAGATTGTGGTAAGGTTTAAGACATCACAAGCCTGGAATGCCATGCACACAAATTTTAGTACAAGTTTTAAAGAGAAGTTGTTTATCTGTAGAGATGCTTAACCTTAAAGAGAGAGAAGCGGTGACCCCAGTGTTAAACATGTCTTTAGCACCTGTCAGATAATAAGCCCATATTCGCCATTAATGTACAGTAGCATCTAAGAACATGTACGCAGTAATCTCCAACCACGTCTTCTATCTGTTTTATCTTCTCAGCGCAAGAGCAGCTTAAACCCTGAAGCCAAGGAGTTTGTCCCCGGAGTGAAATACTAGGGATCATCCTCACCCTCTGGAGTGGAGCCCTCTCACAAGCACATACAGAGACTTTTTTTGGCTGAAATTGACACAGCCATGTATACGCTCATAAATATGTACACACAGCTGTGAGGGGCTGGAGGAGGAGGGTGAGGGTTTTTGGGGTGGGGGGGAGGGAGGAGGGTTTCTCTATAAGCTTTTTATTTTTCCATTTGTTACATGTAAACCAAGGGCAGGGAGTTTAGACGCAGCCTCTAGGAGGTGCCATGGCAACCTAACATTGTACTCAGATTCAGAGCCGTTTTATTTCTTTATATTGATAAGCCGAGAAGACCGATCACCCCAGCTCTCACTTAGAAGTCCGTGCCTGATTATGTATTTACTTTCTTCTTGCCTGATTGATTTTTTTTTGTTTTGTTTTGTTTTTTAAACAACGGAGGTTTATGTTTGGCTGGGATAACCGTGCCCCCCCTAACTGTGGGAGTGGAGGGGTTTGGGGTGTGACTGGATGTAAAGTGGTTCACTGGATAACAGGCCAGTTTGAGTAGAATGGCAAGTAAAAGCTATGGAGGTTTTCACATGAAAACGTTATTTGACTTTGAGTAGGAATTCTTACAAGCAAAAATACAGTTATTTGAAACAAAAAGAAAAAAAAGTCAATAAAATTAAAAAATGTTCGTACTTTGCTGGGTGTTTGTTTCATGACATGTTTAACTCAAGTTTCTGAAGGAAGCTGCTGCAGTGCATTTTGGAAAAATTTGAATACTGTGAAAACTTTATATTATAATTTTAATCAAAACTCATTCTAGATTCACTACACGTAAAGTTAAAATATTTTAACCCCTTTTAATTTCAGTTATGAAAATCCAGTATCTCAAAATATTATATTTCCTTAAATCACAGTTTATTCTGTATATATGGTTTCGGAAGGGCCTGAAGCCAATCCCAGTAGATTTGGAGCATGAAGCAGGAAACACCCTGGATGTCTTACTGAAGACCAGGTTGCTCCGATATCAGACTTCATTTTGCCTGTATTGATGTATTTGTATGTCCTCTTTCTCTTGACAATCGACCATAGAGAGTTGGGTCAGGACAGTTGGCTGTCCAATCAAGCAAAGTGATATCATAGTCAGTAAACCAACAGTGATGGTATCTGCGCCCAGAGTGGCAAAGCGAAGTCATGCTGGAAAAGGAATCTGTCTGCAGATGGAAGCGAAGTGCTCTAAAATCTCCTGGTAGATGGCTGCATTGACTTTGAACCTGATTAAAACTTGGCGAATCAACACCAGCGGGTGACCTTGTGTGATAACTTTACAATGGACTTAAAGCAATTATACTCTCTCCAGACTCTGGGATTTTCATTTGTAAATTAAATGTAAAATGTATGTAAAGAGGACTTTCGAGTACTGAATAACAGTTCAGTTCTTGTCCTTAGCAAAGGTCAGATGCTTCTGGTTCAGGAGTGACGTGATACTAGGAATGGAACAGTTGTAGCCCATTTCCTGAAAAACTGTGTGATGACTCTTGATGCACTGACTCCAGCCTCACACAGCTCGTTATGAAGCTCTACCAACGTCTTTGAAGCGGCTTTGCTTGACTATCGTCGTAAGCCTGCAGTCGACCCTTTTGCTTTTCAACTTTTCCTACCACTTTTTTCTTTTTCAGTCAACTTTCCATGAAAATGGTTCAATGTGGCACCTTCTGTAGCTTACCCTCCTTTAATAAAGTTAGTGTATATATACAAATTGTATGTATAATTGCTCCAACTTAAAATAAAATCTTAAAATATTTTGAGATACTAGATTTTTGATTTTCATAAACTGTGAGCAGTTATCATTAAATATCAAATAAAGCAAAATAGGCTTGAAATATGTCACTTTAAAAAGAGAAACTCATTCTAGATTCTTTACATTTAAAGTAAATTATGAATGAAAATTAACTTATTTAATTTTTTGAGATTCACTGTATATTATAAAATATGGAACGCATTGTGTTGAAACATTAAGCTTTGTGAGATGGAGTTTTCTAAAAGATCTTATGCAGTCAGTTGGCTTGAATTTGTTGCCGTGGTAACCACTTGAACATGACTGTTCAGTACCTCCAGGGGCAGATGAGCCAGGCAGTGGACCGTAATAGTGTTTTCGTGTTTTCTCCGAGTCTACAGCCTTGCACAGCTGGACATTAGGTATGCACAGGATATTCCCTTTGATATGAAACCCAGTTTTATGCATTTATTTTTCAGTGACATATGACATGCCAAAGTAAGTATATATTTAAATGTCTGATACAAGATGAAATATCTAATAATTTGATCAGCCCATCAAAGAACATGCTGAAACCTGAAGTTTGATTTAAAAAAAAACTACTGTTCTTAAGAAGTACACACACACTTATATTATATTTATGCCACATCATACACTCACCAGCCACTTTGAAGGAAAGCTGTACGGTTGGTCATTTCAATGCAATTTTCCAGTCTTGTGTAATAGCAATACAATGCAAAATTAAACAAATCCAAGTGGAACCAACTTTGAATAATTTTAACATCAAACATCAGCTCAACATGGCAAGGTTTTTAATAATATAAAAATATTTAGCTAATGTGAGGGGGTCAGTGGACAATTGTCAGACAAGTTTCAGCTTTAAGAAAGGCTACAATAACTCAACTAACCCCTCTTCATAACCATGCTAAGCAGAAAAGCATCTCCAGAATGCACGAAATGGCAAACTTTGAGAGACACTGGGTACAATAACAAATAGTGTTCCACTCCTGTCACCAAAAACAGGGATCTAGGGCTACATTGTGTCTGCATTCTATGAAACCGTACACTACTGTCAATTTTCTGCATCTGAGGAAAATGACAATGTGGCTAACCTTTTCTGTGCTTGGCCTTAGTAGGATAGTTAAGGGACATTTGATCAGGTCAGGGCTATATACCATTAGGTTTAATCCTAATCATCAAGTTATGTTGCAAAGTTGTGAATTCATCTTTACATAATGGTAACTAAAAACAAACTGTAAAAAGATGTCTTTTAAAAGAATATTATTTCTATCTACATTTACTGATGAAGTATTCAGTGGTTCTCTCCTCTGCAGGATAAGAAAATAAAAATGACATTTATCACAGGAACACAGACTTTTTTTAAACAGCTGTTTCCAGCTGTAATGATTTTTAATGATATTTTTTTTAAATCAACATTTAAAATCAGGTCTTAGGCCTCTTAGATTTGCTCTTGCAATATTTATTTTTTGTAAGAAGACAATGTATAAAATATAAAAATTATGAAGGGCATTTAAGTTAAACTGTGACTTGATTTCTTGTGAATGACGTTGTAAAACTGACTGACATTTACAGAAGACAGTACACTGATGTGACTCTTAGTCGCAGTAAAACATTTGAATGGTAAAAAGGTTTTTAAAGAGAAGGCCTTGAGTCCATGAATGATAATCCAGGTCGATTTGACTCGGAGACCACTGCAGTCCTTGGAAGAGACACATCTGTCTGTGGGCAATGTACACAATCATTCAAGAAGCTGGCAAGTGCATTAGTGTAGCAGGGGATTATATAGAGAAATAAAGGGAGTTTTTACTCTCCTAACCGTGTTCTGTGCAATCAAAAGTCTCGGTTTGACTTGAACACCCTTTGTAGTATTTTACATTATTGAACAATTAGTGCAGAGATACATTTCAGAACATTAAGCGGAATTTTAAAAAATTAAGTAATTATATTTCTTTATATTTAAAGACCCTAATTGCAACGTAAATTACAATAAGCTCACGCTCCCAGTAACGTCACTTACTCCTTTCAATTGATCAGTGACCATATTGTTGCTGAAGAGCCACTGTAAACTGGATGACATTATACAGAGGTATATAGATCTCTTGAAATACATATCTGAAGTTCAGTACAATTACAATCAACAACAGGATGCTGAGTTTCCAGCTGGATTGGTCCTCCGTATTGTTGATCACTGCTCCGTAAACGAGTGGCTGAAGAATACGGTGGCACTAGTGGAGTAGTCCAGGGGTAAGGTGGCACCTGCATTCTGGGCTCCCAGCTTGGCCCCACCTACAGCAGACGACTGGCGCAGAGTGAGAAGGCTGTATTTTTGAAAATCGCTGTAACCAGACATTTTGGCCTGTGAGAGGACCTGAGTGAAACCTGCAAGAAGAAACAACCGCAGACTCACCACAGCGTCTTTTGTGGTTTTCACAGGTCTGATACAATAGCCACAATCACAGGACAAGTAAGAAAAATGAGAGACACTTGTTGTAGTGTACTACACTTCCTAAAGAAGAGAAAAAAACATGCAGCCTAATTTACTCAGTTTTAACAGAGCTTGTAGTCTTTAAAGCATTGTTGTTATTCAGAATTTGAGTGCACTAATATTTTGTATTAATGGTTTTCCTGTCTATAAGGGAATCCTGAAAACAATCGCAAAGTTGTATATTTTATGGCTTATGGAAAACCTTGTACATCAATAAATTTGTGTGAATTTTGGTACGAAACTGGTGGAAAATAGTGCGTCAAAGCAATATAATTAAGGTGAACAGTGATGAAAACAGTCAAGGCATTAGTCTACTGACTGGAAGATTCCTACCATAGTTAGGTCCTTAGAATCAGCATTTGCTTAGATTCATACCAACTCAGTTTGGATAAAAGTATTCAAATAAAATTGATTTACAATTATTTAAATGACTTCTGCTTTGCATGTTGAGTATTAAAACCAAATATCAATAAGAAAACAAGAAATGTGGCTATTTTTGTCATGTGATTTACCCAAACTCACCATCCTTCATCAGCTCCCAGCTTAACCACACCGAGCCTACACACAGAATGGGCAGGCCAAGGTCACCCAAGAACAGCTCCTGGACAAAAAAAAGGGGTAAATAGAGCATAAACTGGGACTGAATGTGAGCAACAGACTGCATTATATACAAAGTGGGGAGGTATCAAAAAGATTCAAGATTTGCGTGTCATAGATCTGGTTGCTTTCGCTGTACGTCCTTTCCTCAGATGCCTTAAAACCTGGTAGTATAATTCGCTATTGACGGTCTGGCCCCATGGGACGAATTCTCGATGCACAATGCCGCAAATTTCGGTCATGGAGATAATTTGGCTCTTTCACTGTGAAGACTTGCTTCATCTCAGGGTTGTTCCCATACACCCAAGTGTACAAGTTTAGGGGGGTTGAGGTCATTGAAGGTCTTCCTGATCTGTCATCGCCTTCCTGTGATGTTCTTCTGCTCTTGAAGCGCATGTGCCACTCAAAAAATGATCATTGCAGCATCGCCGTAAAATTGACGAAATCATGTCAAACATCTCTGTGGCAGATTTGCCCGGTTCCACTCAGAATTTCATGTTGGATATTTATTCTAACTTGCTGTCCATGATGAAATGGCATAGGTGGTAACGCACATGGTCAAATTATCACCAGTTGTAACCAACAGCTCCCGATTTACAAAGGACGTCTTTTGGCACACTAACTTATGAGTTGGTCGGTGCTCCCTGTGACTGTGTGCAGCCTTTAGGCCCATTACAAAACTAGTCTCGAAACTTTTTGATACCACCTCGTACTCATATATGTGTAGACAAGGAGTGTGTCAAACCTGGTGCACTTTCGGCAGCACTGCTACAATGTGCTGTGCTAAAACTTTACCGGCCTGGGCAAACGTGTATCGACATAGAGCATCACCTGCGTTAGCACCTAAAACACAAACATTTGAGACATGAAGGCAGACAGCCTGTGCACTGTAGCACAAACTTTTAAAAGAATAATTCCCTCGTTCTTCACAGTACCTTCAGCCAGCTTTCTACAAAAGCCTGCAAAATATGATTTCTGGAAGTTTCTGTACAGGTGTGGGAGCATGCCCATCAGATCCGACACCTACAGGTGAACACAAAGAAATCAATCACACAACAGAAACTATTTGAGGGACATCACAGAACAAGGACACTGCATCCTCACCTTGAAGTAGTCCTCCATGGCTTTTTTAACATAAGTGATATCATGTGGAGGTGTGACCAGGTTATCTTTGGCATCAAATACAGTTTTAATGGCAAGATGAGAGATCCAAAACGCTAAAGAGAATGGAGATCAGACATTTCTAGTAAACATACACAAACTCAGCATGGTAACAATTCTACATGAAAGATAAAAGGTATAACAGTAGTGATAGTTACCGGAGCCTTCATCCCCCATCATATGACCCCATCCTCCACAGCCCACCTGAGTGCCATCAGGGTTCACCAGCTTACAGTTTGACCCAGTTCCTGAGATCAGTACTATACCACCTGTAGCAAAGAATATCTACATCTTGCTTGTTTTTTTCCCCCCCAAGTCATACAAAGTTTGATTTGTTAGCTAATGTTCAAGCACAATAAAGGTTAATAAATAGTTCACTGTTTAACGCTAACATGAAAGATTTAATACCGTGGTCACTTGCTGTCGCCATGGCACCGATGGCATCTGTGGTAATGTAATAACTCTGGCTTAGATGTGGATATTTTTTCCTCATCTCGTCAATTAGTTTCTGAATGGCATGCTTCTGTTCTCCTCCACTCAGCGACATGCCCTATATAAAAAAATTTAAAAAATGAGAATAATGTAAGACACCTTTTTTTTTGTTAGGTTTGTTGTAGGTGCACACTATCATGCTGAACATTACAATAGTACTCATTAACAGACTCACCAGAGAATGAATGGGTGTGTCAGGATCCAGCCCTGCGCTGATCTTTGCCTTCTGGACCATATCGTTAATGCCCTCGATACACTTATCAACACCAACCAACTATAGGACACAGATTGCAATCATGCACAAGAATAATGGCACTGGATCACTGCTGCATTACACTGGATGTAGCGTAGTGTGTACTGTATGTAGGTCAAAGAAAGGAACGTTGCCTTTTTTTGTTTTGGTTCATTTATAGAAAGTTGGTAACGTTATATGAAAGTTAAGGTTTTACACCGGTGTGATTAATTTCAGCGGTACAGTTTTTTAGTGGTTTGCATTGACGCCTTGCACCTCTAGGGTACAGGGTCAATGCCCGCCTCGGGGTCTGTGCGCATGCAGTTGGAATGTTCATGTTCTCCTCCGGGTACTCCGGTTTCCTCCCACAGTCCAAAGACATGGAGAATAATTGGCCTTCCCAAATTGCCCGTAGTGTGTGAATGTTGCCAACGGGTATAACATGGGAATGGTGATTAATATCAGCAGGTTCAAGGTGCAAATGTACACATTATTGTTGAATTTCCTACAAAAGGAAACACTTTCCCTTTCCTTACCCAGTGATTGGTGCAGGGTCCATCGGTCTCGGCGAGGATCTCCCCTGCAGCAGACAGCAGCACCGCTCTGGAGTGAGTTCCACCCCTGACACACACACACACACACACACACACACACACACAAAGCAGAATTATTCTCATCACAGCACCGACCCAGCACACAGTAAACACATCCAGTCTACAAACTTTAAAATCTTTCCTAAAGCATTTCACACACGGTCTCATCAACGTCCGCTGTCACAAAACACAATGTAAAACACTAATATTTTCTTAATAATAATAATAATAATAATAATAATAATAATAATAATAATAATCAAAACCTCACCCTTCCACACCACCGTACACAGCACTCATTCCTACCGCTTCCTGTTTTCTTTCCTCGTGACACGCGCGTGACGTTTCACCCAAAGCTCTTTTCCACCAATCAGATTGTCGCTCGAGCGCGAATTTTATTACGCTCTTATCTTATCAGGTCCGATCTCACCTGGTTCATTCCGGTCCAGTACATGTAAAGAAAACAACTCACCTATTTATGGTTTCGCTGTTTCCATGTTTTTTTCCCAGATAAGGAGATTATCTTATGTTCATTTATATTTATTTATGCTTGCTTGTTTAGTAATCACCATGTCTTCTCATCCTGTAACATCAAAACATTGCTATAAAGCTGAAATCATCAATGCATAAATGTTGATATTAATAAACACTCACATTTGTAAATACTATATCTTGTACAATGCAAATAAATCCACATTGAAAGTGTTTTCCCTAATTGCCAGTAGATGGCAGTATATCTTTTTGAAAGACTTGGTCTCCTCATTATGGTAATAAGGAATGGCATTTTATTGCATAGTACTTGCACCCTTTTATTTATTTATCTATTATTATAATTTATTTATTTATTTATTTTTATTATTTTTTTTTTTACAAATTTACAATCAAATATTTGAACAGTGACAGTTTTGATGCTTTGTTCAAAAGTTCAAGTGAATCTGAAAGGAAGGAATACATAAAAGAGTGAAAACATAGACCATTATGTGTGTATAGAACATTAACAAGCCATTCATGGTGCTCATGGAACACACTGAAATTTTACAAACAGCAAGTCAGATTCAAGCTGATACAGTAGGGACCATCAATGCGCGGTAAATGTGGTTTTGATGTGATGGTTCCCTGCCTCTGCTTGTTGGCCCACCCTGTATTTCTGAAACTATTCAGATGGGTGGGAGTGAGGGGAGAATCATTTTCCGTCAGCACATCGAAGAACTGCTGTCAGTATAAAGGCTGAAACTCACACTCATATCTTCAGCCTAGATGCTGTCTGAAATCTAACTGCATTATGCTTTGTATTAAACTGATGAAGAGATATCTGTTGATCTAGTACTATGTGGTTTGCTAACATCCTGAGTGGTATGATGAGTTTACTGCTAAGGACCAATGAGCTCATTTTTGTCACGGAGGTTATAGTCTGGGGGTGCAGAGGTTAGCCCTGTCACCTCACACCCCAGGGTTGAGTGCTCAAATATTGCCTCTGGTATGTGTGCGGAGAGATTACATAGTCTCCCTGTGCTTTGTGGGTTTCCTCTGGGAACTCTTCAAATCCCCACATTTCCAAGACATGCTGCAATTATTTGTTTATGTACCTTACAGCACAGATGCTTATTTTTTGACATGTCCTAATTAGGAAGCTGGGGTCAGAGCACAGGATTCACTGTCCCTGGAGAAGATAGGATTAAAGGCATTGTTCAATGGCTTAACAGTGGCAGCCTGGCGGTGCTGGAGCTTGAACCTCAGACCTCAGAACCCCAGATAAGTAACCCAGTAACCCAGAGCATTTACCATTTGAGCCCTAACACAGCCCCTTTGTAGACTGATTGGTGTTTCTGAATAACCCAAAATGTATGATTGGATCTATAGATGTGTGTCTGTGCCCTGTGATGGTTTGGCACCACATCCAGTATATGAATATTAACAACAACAACAACAACAATAATAATAATAATAATAATAATAATAATAATAATAATAATAATAAAATATATATATAATAATGATGAACATTGTGAACTTGAGCCTAAATGCAATTTTGTAACACAAACTGTTTGAAAGATACATACCATAACTTTATGCTTATGTTCATCTTGAAAAAATGCTCAAGTCCATGTTGAAAAATGTGTTGCAAATTGTGCTAAATGAGGGTGACGAAGTGTAAAAATGGCTGTCGAAAATGTACTAACACTATTAAAAATAGTCAGTTCATGAGTTAAATGTGAAGTCGCAGGGCAGACGAGACCTGTTGAGAGGTTAGGAAGGTTGAAAGATAGTTGCAAGGTTGTAATGAACTTTTTGTCCAGTTCAGTTCAAAATGTAGCCAGGTCATGTTGGTAAAATATATACAAAATGAGCTGAACCATAAACAACTGCAATACAAAGAGTATATATAAAAACCCTTATATATCCTGAATACAGCTAAACCCAACTAACTACAATCTAAAATCACTATTGTTCAGATACTTACCTAATAATTGTTGTTGTTGTTGTTGTTGTTGTTAATATTGATGTTTTTGTTGTTGTTGTTGTTTTTTGCTATGGTTTACCTTCTATGTTATTCTTTCACATTCAATAGGTTTATAAAGTTTATGAATGCAGATTAGTGTTATTTACAATGTAACCAATGTTCTAAAATTTCTTTAGCAAAAAAAAAAAAATATATATATATATATATATATATTCATGCCAATGAAACTGAACTGGGTGAAATTAAATCCCTCAATCTGGCAACCCAGAGGCTGGGTGATGGGAGTATGCAGCATGTGTACACGCTGTGCTTCCTCACTTCACTTCAGACGCAGAGAGAAGTGAGAGAGACTCGTGTGTCATCGGCGAAGAGATAAAACCTAATTTCCTTAATGTTGTGCTAAGATTACATTGAATTCGATGAAAAACTTTAAATGAAACCCTCATGTGACTGAAGTTTGGCAAGCGGAAGTTCATGCAGTCTGAAAAACAAGTCGGAGACTGAGACGGATTGCCTTGTTTGTCTTTAGAGAAGAAGGACCTAAAAATGGACACTCATGTCAAAGAAGGACAACTTTACGTCCAGCACATGAAGTTTGGAAAGGTAAGCAGAGTCTTCGGGGTTTTTTTTTTGTTTTGTTTTTTCAGAAGTGGTTGTCGCTTCCTGGGTGAAATCTCACTGAACTAAACGTCTCCTGCTCGAGTATTAACCGCTTGTTGGACGTCATTCGCCGCAAAAAGCATCACTTTTGTCCGACAGAAAAGTGTTTGCGATTCACTGTGGTGTGCTGGAAAGTGAACAGACAAAGTCCTGAAAACAGGGAAACTTTGTAACTTTCCTTTGCCATGAGCCAGTCACATGAAAGAACAGCACAGTCATGATCAGAGGAGAAAACTCACACACTTGCTCCGAACTTTTGAAGAATCTCGAATATTTCAGATCAGATATTCCCTTAACATACATGTCCATTTCATATAACACTGTAAGTGGTTCAGTTATAGAAACACGTGTGACTGTAATCTCTTACACACACACACACACACACACACACACATACACACACTGTTACACTGTCACCTTCTACACAAGCTCTTCCTTTACATGTGATGGAAAAAGTGTAGCCTCGTTGTTTCACCAGAAGGCCTAACCACAAGACTGAGAAACTCAAATTAGCAGTCCCATGCAACCAACTAAGACAATCTGACTTGGACTGCTTCAGACCAGTTTGTCTATATATATATATATTTTTTTGAGAACCCGCTTCATTTAGCTGGGTATTCTGAGCGAACATCATCTAAACTCCTAATTACACGAATCATAAACTGGGAAAAGTCTGCCAATCAAGTAGGACATGATGATCATGATGATGATAATAATAATAATAATAATAATAATAATAATAATAAAACATTATCAGGGCTGTTATAGAAAAAAATCGAGCACATAGGTGATTCTTTATCAATAACAGCACATCCTGATGTGTTTTATTCCTCTTACACTGCAGTTATTTGCTGAAGCTTACAATTTGTTGTTTATCCTGCGTCTTATCTGTTTATAGTCACATTTTGTGACCATGTTGTGGAACGCCTTTAAAACAAGTTAGTTCCTTACTTATGACACAGCAGCTGTAAACTGTTGTTCCCTCTTCAGCCTCTCTTTTTTCCCCACTTTATTGAAATGAATAAGAAATGCAGCTTGTCATTTCTTTCCTTTGACTGGAGACATGAAGTGATCGCTGATCGATGAAGCACTGACACCTCGACATTGCCATATCAAAAATTACACATTGTTAATGTGTGAAGTGTCTGTTTTTACTACAGAAATAATAGCAACTTAAAACAAGAGCATTAATAATATAAACCACTCTTTTGCTTTTTCATAAAAACTACTGTCACTACTTTCATAAGAACTACTGTAAGATCCTGTTATAGTAAATAATAGTGGTATAAAATGAACCTATTGAGATGCTGTTTGTTTTATTTAAGGTGATGTATATTTCAAGAGCATTATATCTCATGCTTTTAAACCAATGTTCTTAATTTATTGATCATGCTCTTACAGTAATTATAAATACTACATAAATACAATTGTTTTATATCTTCCAGATTAATGCAAATAGAAGAAAACTTATGATGAATAAAATTATTAAATATTCTGATTAAAGTGTTCAGGAGGATCTGAATCCGAGCATTTAGGAGTACAGCCTTGGGATCACATTTCAGTAAAAAAAAAAAAAAAAAAAGGAAATATCCTCTGTTGCTTCCAAGTGTCACCTTTGTACATGTGCTACTAAAGACTGAGGTAAACCAGGACGTGTATTTGGTTACTCAGGAAGCTGGTGTAGGTGGTGTGTGTGAGAGGGCAAAGGATTCTGTTTCGTGCTTTGAAACG
>JAAGKR010012462.1:0-16409 GCA_011419295.1 Clarias macrocephalus
TCTCTCTCACTCTGTCTGTCTGTCTCTCTCTCGCTCTCTCTCTCTTTCTGTCTGTCTCTCTCTCGCTCTCTCTCTGTCTGTCTGTCTGTCTCTCTCTCGCTCTCTCTCTCTGTCTGTCTGTCTCTCTCTCTCTCTGTCTGTCTGTCTCTCTCTCTCTGTCTGTCTCTCTCTCTGTCTGTCTGTCTGTCTCTCTCTCTCTCTCTCTCTGTCTGTCTGTCTGTCTCTCTCTCTCTCACTCTGTCTGTCTGTCTCTCTCTCGCTCTCTCTCTCTTTCTGTCTGTCTCTCTCTCGCTCTCTCTCTGTCTGTCTGTCTGTCTCTCTCTCGCTCTCTCTCTCTGTCTGTCTGTCTCTCTCTCTCTCTGTCTGTCTGTCTCTCTCTCTCTGTCTGTCTCTCTCTCTGTCTGTCTGTCTGTCTCTCTCTCTCTCTCTCTCTGTCTGTCTGTCTGTCTCTCTCTCTCTCACTCTGTCTGTCTGTCTCTCTCTCGCTCTCTCTCTCTTTCTGTCTGTCTCTCTCTCGCTCTCTCTCTGTCTGTCTGTCTGTCTCTCTCTCGCTCTCTCTCTCTGTCTGTCTGTCTCTCTCTCTCTCTGTCTGTCTGTCTCTCTCTCTCTGTCTGTCTCTCTCTCTGTCTGTCTGTCTGTCTCTCTCTCTCTCTCTCTCTGTCTGTCTGTCTGTCTCTCTCTCTCTCACTCTGTCTGTCTGTCTCTCTCTCGCTCTCTCTCTCTGTCTGTCTGTCTCTCTCTCGCTCTCTCTCTCTGTCTGTCTGTCTCTCTCTCTCTCTGTCTGTCTGTCTCTCTCTCTCTGTCTGTCTCTCTCTCTGTCTGTCTGTCTGTCTCTCTCTCTCTCTCTGGCTGTCTGTCTGTCTCTCTTTTTCTCTCTCTCTCTCTGTCTGTCTGTCTGTCTCTCTTTCTCTCTCTCTCTCTCTGTCTGTCTGTCTGTCTGTCTGTCTCTCTCGCGCTCTATTTCCCCTGCAATGTCTGTCACAGCTTTAACAGGCGGGTGTTTTGGATGGGCCTAAGGGAACACTAAACAACATAGAGATTACACTGCTCTCTGACAGCACACATTCGTTTTTGCTCGCTGTTCTTCATTCTGGTTTGCTTTAATACTTGATGTTCCGCTTTTTCGTCCTCCTGGTGTGTATGTTCAAGATTTTTTATGCACATTGAGCTGTGCATTGGTCACTCACCTGGGCTGGACGTTGATCTCAGGATTGAACCCTTTTTATGGAGTCATTTGTCCATAAAAAAAAAATTTGACAAGTGACATGGACATCTACAGTATCAGGATCTCAACTAAAAGAGGAAAAAATGCATATGTTTTTATGGATACGTCAAATGGAATTGGAAATTAAAGAGTGTATGTGTGTGTGTGTTGATGCATATTTGATTATTTGTGTTATAAAGCTCTTAGTTCAGCAAAATCTCTAGTTTAAATAACGGTGTGTGGATGATGCACCGTGATGTACTTTGCAGAACCTTTATTTAAACAGATTATCATCCCCTGTTGCATTCCAACCTAATAGTGAAAATTTTGGCATAAAAGGCAATTTGCCTTTATTACAGTGAGATGGAGAACACAGAAATCAGCAGGGGTTGGATATAATGAGCTCAAAGACCAAGACGGAGTTGTTTAACTACCGAATCTATAGTCTCAGGGTGGCTGAAAATGATTCTGGCACCAAGCAGTAAATTGTCCCGTAATTCCCATCTACCCTTCACTCTCTCACATAAATTCACACTCGCATGTCTTTAAGGGCCTGGGCAACAGTAAACACACGAATTAGCTGTATTTCTGAAGCAGCATCAGGGAGAGGGGTGAAGAAGAGGTGTGAAACCCACACAATTTCAGAGATAGGCCTGGGACCACATTGCACAAATTGCTCAGCTTCCAGCAGATTTAAGCCAATTTCGCACATTCTGTTCATGTCTGGGCCCACCGAGACACGTCGCGGCCCTACAGCCGCCCTGCATGGGGTCTTCCATGAATAACCACAAACCAGAACTTTTCTAGCTGGATGACAAAAGATGGTGGACTAACAAGAAATTCTTAGAGATGTAACTAAATACAGCTACATATTTGTTCTTGTTTGTTTGGTTGGTTGGGTTTGAGGCATCACTGTTGCACTGTGGGTTTAATCTTACCTCAGATCTCTATGCATGGAGTCTGCATGTTCTCCCAGTGCTTGATGGCTTCCTCCCACAGTCCAAAGACATGCACAGTAAGTTGTAAATTGTGTACAGTTTGTAATTGGGATGTCTTGGGACCTAACCCAGAGTCCTCAGTTCCCTCCCCCTGGGCTAATGAGTTGGTTTTTGCCAACATACTGCCACCTCCCCCCCCAAACACACACACACACACTGCCACCAAGCCAGCACTCTGTGCCCACACATCCTGGAGTCAGCGCCCCACACTCCCCCCTCAGCCAACAAAATTCAAATTCTGTTTGTCACATACCAACCATACACAGTATGATATGCGGTGAAATGCTTACCATGCTGTCCCCAATCACCAAAATGCCCCGTCCGCCACACTGCACCTGCTTCACCATCCTGCCCCACAGTACCCACAATCCACGTGTCACATACATGTCACAGGCCATTCTTTGTCAACAACTTATCAGCAATTTTAGATTTATTTTCCATAAATTAATGATTGATTGTGATTAGATTCGCAACTAATCTGTTAATAAAAGATAGGGTTGGTGGTGGTGCAAAGATTGAAAAAAGAACAGTGGTATAATGACAGGATAGGCACACCCCTCATGATGGATGGAGTGGTGTCAGGACATATCGCCGTTCCAACACAACAGCCTCAGGGACAAATCATATCAGAGAAAAATGAGTGAGAGAGACCATTTTTGTGTGCATGCTTGCATATGTGTGTGTGTGTGTGTGGTCAGGGTATGTGAAATATAATGGGTGACAGTGATGGAGCGATCTCCTAGGAGACAGCAGCTCATTGTATGTGCACCTTTTATGTGTCTTTGTACTAGGAGTGGATAAAACCATGGACTCAAAGCGCTCCAGGTGCTCTGGTGGACACTAAAGCAGGGACGTTTATAACATTTTTTATTCATTTGGAAGGGCATATTTCATTTAGTGTAAATACTTATAGTCTGTTTTGTTATTAGCAATATATTCCTTATTAATGGGAGTAGATCATATACAGTATACAATCATTTTCCCACCTAATAAAAATAATACAGCTTATTTAATTATTATTGCATGGGTTTGTGGTCATTTATAAACTGACCCATGCCTCTATGCCCATAAAACAACCCGTTCATTGTGCTTCCTGATTCCTTATACTGTATGTTAACACTTCCTATAGCCCGTGCCCAGACGAATATACAGTATATACAGTACAAATAGCTTGCGTCTGCTGGAACCATTTTGTTTAACCAGAAAATGCTAATGTATTTCTTATCGTCGGTCTGTCTCAGGATGTCTCTTTTAGTGTTTGGGACGTCCATGTACACAGGTGACACAGGGCTCCTGGCCAAAAGATTAAATATGCTCTCTTTGCTGATAATAAACAGAGAAATTCATGCATGTGCTTTTGTTCCACTCCCCAAATTCAGGGTAGTCAGTAAGTGTATTAAAGTGTGCCGGACACATTAAGCATTCTTAACCTAACACATATTTTATTATTTCTTTACCAAGAACACTCTGCTCTTACCAACATGTTTCAGTGTCTGTGCAAATTAGTACATTTAAGCCCCGCCCACACCCAGACAACTGGACTAGCCTGTGACTTATGAGGTCACAATAGGTCACAGAAAATCCAGTTGAGTTCTTTAGGACCTAGCCCATAGCCAGAATGGCTAATTTGGTGGGAATTCCTGGATAAGAAGCGACCAGGAGGGTCTAAAACTCAGCTAAAGTATAATTATTTTTGCCATTCAGTGGCTTTACATGAAACCATTCAACATATTTTCTTCTGTGGAATACAGTGAATCACACAAAAAAATGACTTTTTTGGGTTTTCTCGACAGGGTTACACATACCAGAATTAACAATGTATGACTTAAGTGAATGCAGTTTATTAAGATGAAAACACACAGAGGACAATTGATGATTTGAAACATGGGTCTATCAAGAAAATTGAAATAAGTTAATGGCTGAATGAGTGAATGAATAGATACTTAAATGACTACATTATGATCTACATTAATTAATGAGTAGGTAAGAAAATCCCTGTCAGTGATGTAGCCTGTAGTTACATAAAAGTCAACTCAATGTGCTGTACATTATCATACAATAAAAATTATTTTAAATAATTGAAGATAATTGAAAAAAATAATAATAATTCAGTATTTGGGATTTTTCTGGAAATATTTTCAAGCAATCAAAGTGCCCACACGCATTTAACTTTTTAATGCCAAAATCAGAGCAAATGTGATTCTCCAGCTCAGCGCTCCAAGAAAGTTCTTAAGTTTGATGACAGAGCTACTGTTGGCACATTAATTGATCTTGTCTAGCCTGGGAAAGACTGAAGATGTCCCGTCTGGAGGGTTACACAGTCAGGACAGGAAGTGAGGTACCGCTGAGAGGTGACGAGGATAGAGTTGGACCATTGTACATGTAACCTGAGGGAGACCTGTAGAGTACGACCAGTTCCTCATGCAGAAACCTCATGCCATTTGTGTTCATCTCATCCTCTCACAGTGTCTCATATACTCACTGATGCCTCCCATTTAACTGGACATGCATATAGGTTCTTTTTGACATTTTTAATCACTCAAACTGCTTGTGAGAGAAGCTCCAAGAAGGCCAAGAAGCTCTATTCCTCAGAAACACTTGGAGGCCTGCATGGTAATGTGCACTGATAAAGGAGCTCATCACATCCCTAAACAACACACAGTAATTAACAAAGTGGTGGACACCAATGTACTGCTTAGTTACCTTGTGTGGAAAGCAAAACTTATGAAGGTTGCAAAGAACCGTTGTATTGTATATAGAAACGTAAGACGCATATTGAGTTTTCATTTCGCCTGCTATTTGATATTTTGTTATCTGATCAACAGGGTACGGTGGCCGTGAAGTGCAAAACAAATTAACAAATCCAAAAACAAAATAACAAAACCCGAAACTAATTGTTAATTTGGTTTGGAATTTGTTCTTTTGTTTTGGGTTTTGTTAATTTGTATTGCACTTCTCGGCCAGTCAGACACGAACCGGAAAAGGTAGGTATAGTTTGCGAATTAAATTCTTACCGCTGATTGGACGAGACACCTGTCACTCAAGATAAACAGGAAGTAGGAGATTGTGTCTCTTTCTTGTGTGTTCTGCTTCATTTTAAAACCATTTTTTCGGTGTGCAAAACTAAGAAAATAATTAAATGGAATTTATTCAACGTTACTTTGAGGACGGACATTCGTATGCCGTGTTTTTGCAGTGATATGCTGTTGACATATCACGGTATAAAGATTAGTTTGCGAACTGCTGTGTCTCTTTTAAAAGCAAAAGATTTTTTCCACTAGAACTGCAAAAATTTGTCAGAACGCCATATTTGAAACCACAATAAGGACAGGACATGTTTGCACATTCATACACACACGAATCTACCGCCGCTACAGGACTTCCTGTATATCTTGAGTGACAGCACTAAATAGCAAATTCAAAACCAAATTAACAAAACCGAAAACAAAATAACAAATTCAAAATCAAAATATCAAAACCAAAAACAAAATAACAAAGTAAAAATCTAAATAGCAAAACAAATTAACAAAACGCAAAACAATATAACAAATTAGTTTTGGGTTTTGTTATTTTGTTTTTGAATTTGTTATTTTGATTTGGGTTTTGTTACTTTGTTTTTGAATGTTTTATTTTGTTTTGGGTTTTGTTATTGTGGTTTTTAATTTGTTATTTTGTTTTCATTTTGTTAACTTGCACTTCTCGGCCACCGTAACAGGGTGATACCTATTTTCTCACTTAACTTTTTTTTTTTTTTTTTGCTGTTAAAACATGAGTAATGAAAATTACAAGTGAGTTAGCCTGGGGCATGAAACTGTCGGGCTGAAAATTGGTCCCACTCTGGCCATGACCCAGCCAATACCTAGAAGAAAAAAATTATTTAAAAAGCAGGGAATGTTTTTTTTTTTTTCTTCTTACATTTTTTCATTTGTACATGAAATCACACTGGAGACCCAGTTGAATAACTCAACATGACTAAAAATGAACTTTGCATAATACTATAGGTGCCCTTTAAATAAGAAATAAAAAGAATGACAGTACATGCAGGAATATTTGCGAAACATATTAGTTAATGTTATTCTTGTATCATGCAGATACAAGTCAAGTAAGAGCTTTAGTCAAAGTTCACCTCCAATATCGGGATGGAAAATAAAAAATCTGATATTTGTGACTTTGAATGCTGCACGGCTGGTGGAGACAGATGGGCTGCTTTAAACCTTTCTTGCCAGTCTCTCTGTCTGTCTTTCTTTGATTTGTCTCTAGTGGTTTGAATAACAAATTGTGCATCATCTCTGCACATAAAACTGCCCTGCTTATGCGAGAAAGCAAATAGGGATGCCAGACATTTTCAGGATAATACTAACTAAAATAATGACTCTTTACAACCATGATGAGCAGAAAAGCATCTCAGAAACACACCTCATACCTTGAGGCAGAAGGATGACGACCACACGGCTTCCATTCTGTCAGCAAAGAACAATAATCTGCCTCCACAGTCTCACCAAAGCTGGTTGGTTGAAGATTATAGTGTGTTTATACTGTAGCACTACATACCGTATGCAATGTGAATAGTTTTTGAAACACACTGATAAACTGATATTACTGGGTTTTTTTTAGTGATTTCTTTTTTTTTTTTTTTTTGTTGCTTAATGTAGGTATCTTGTCTTAATATATTCAGCACTTCAAAAAGTATCCCCTAACCACAAATATAAAATACATTTCTTGATCCTTATAATGATTCCATGATACCGTATAAATATTTTAGAGCGCTAAAAATCGAATAAAATCCCATAAATGCAATACTACAGTGCATCACTAGGCAACAACATCAGATTTAAAGCGGAAAAGTAATTACTGACCAGGTTATCACAGTATGAATCCTTATAACTGGAAGCTCCGCGGGAAATGGATATGGAGGATGTGATTTGCAGCCCAGATGAGTGTCGCGAGGAATTCGTAATGAACACTGAAAGCCATAGAAGGATGAGGAACAACAGGGGGCCTGTAACAACGCAGGGGAACAACAATCACTGCTTCTGTGGCAATTATAATCAGCGTATGTGGGCAATAAACATATTTTAAACACCTCAATATTGTTGTTAATGTTTCAGGAGGGCATGGTGACAGTCACTTGTTTAAAAAGAGGATTAAATAAATAGATGTTTTCTGCTTTGGTACTATACAGCGATGATAATGAATTATGTTTATAGACTGGACTAAATGATTAGGCGTCATCATACGGAAGGATATTAAAGGATAGCTTTGTGTGCTTTCATAATAATAATAATTAATATCAATATTCTACAGTTTTCGCATTAACGTTATTAATGCAACGAACGGAGTGTGATAACAATGTGTCATTGACAGCGGCGTTAGAGATGAGCCTACATGTGTGTGGGTAGGGAAACTGTGCTGGGACGAGAGCTTGTGGCATCCAATGAGAAGAAAGTGAAAGAGGGAAAGAAGCATCGCCTATGTCATCCCATCATCCGCCCACCTTTACTCTTCTATTCTCTTGTACTAAGGCTGGAGCAGTAGAGTACAATTACTTCTGATTAGAATGATGGAGGACACCTGAAAGAGAGAGAGAGAGAGAGAGAGAGAGAGAGAGAGGTGATAAATACATGATGAGTGCTTATACTATTCTTATTGTAAAAACAAGCCCCGGCACACGGTTTACTTTGTTACCAAGACCTTTGTGCAACCGAATATTGTGGTGCGATCATTTACATAATCACCACTTTTTCAAAGGACAAGCAAGCAAGAGCAAATGTTAGTGAAGGAAATGACACCACTTGGTTGACAGCCAATACGGGGGGGGGGGGGGGGGGGATTCACAAAAGGCATTCGGCCATGTCTCTTGACTGCGAAGGCGCCGTTCCAGAATGCTTTAATGTGACAACACTAATTACATCAGAAATGTCCAAAGCACTTACACAGCACAAGGATACACTTTGATGTCTGCAATTACAATGATGTGCTGTCTGCTACATGGGCTGTGGGTGCTGGATTCACAAAGAAGACTAAAGTAGCTTCATTATTCTAGTTCTTTGTTCTGGAACCTTATATAAAAATGCTTCATTTCGGTCTGAGAGTAATTCATAAACTTTAGCATAAAGAAAAGGAGGTTCTAACCCACCCTTGCATTTTTGTCCAAACCATTCTGGAAACTTGCATGCACAAAAGTGCACCTGCGAGTATTCAGCCTCGAATATTCAAGCGACCCTTAGAGGTAGAAATATTATTTAAAAGTAAAAACATGGTGTTGCTACAAATCCTGGCATACATTAAAACAACAACAACAACAACAACAAAAAGGAAATGGCAAATTGTCAGTGCATCTGTAAGTTTTGCTCAAGCACCAGCTAGTAACCAGAGGAGGAGTCACAAAGAATGAGCAGGTACTGAATGAGCAGTTTTAGCTTTTTTTTTTTTTTTTAAGTTCTTAGTGCCAAGATGTATTATTATTTATTTTTTTTAAATAAATGCTTGGTATTTATAAAGACGCTGGATCATAAACAAGCCGCTTGCTGGAAGGATTTGTCTTTGTTTGTCTAACTGTAATTACAACCACTCTGTATAAACATACTTAACTCCTTTTAATTAAATTCGGTTTATTAATCCGTAAGAGAGAGTGAGAATAAACGTGCGAAGGGTGCAACAGGCTGGAGGAAACACAAAAAGAAAGGGAGACGGTTATTTGTTTTTCCTCGGAAACATTTGTTGGATATTGCACTGTGCCTTGCTGCCCCATAACTGGAGCCGATAATAATAAATTACGGAGCATTTCATGGAGATAAAGCATCTCTGAGCAGCTCTTTTAAAGCCATATACATAAAATGAGTAGATTGTGCTTCCTCAGTAATTGGAAGCCAAGAGGAGAGGATCACCTTTGATTACGTTTATTTCTCTCGAGGCTTAGAAAGCAGCTCATCAGTAAATCTTTGAACATTGGCCAAATGAAGTGCTCTATTGCAAGGACAGATCTTATTTACTTTTAGTAAAAGGGGGGGAAAAAAAGCATGAACTATGGTTCAAGGCAAGAAACACGAGAACCAAGAGCAATAAAATGTGAACAAAATGCAGTACGCACAAAACAAGCATGACACAGAGAGACAGAAAACTGGAACTTAAATGAAGAGGAATAACAGATACGAGGTTGTTTCAAAACGTCTCGAGACTAGTTTTGTACAACTGCAAACAGATAGCAGCACAACGCTGCACGCGCAGTCAGAGGGAGCACCGACCTTCATAAGTCAGTGTTCCAAAAGACATCGTTCTGTGTACATCGGGACATTTGACAGAGACGGTACAAAGACGTTTGATACGGTTCTCCAATTTTACGGCAATTCTATCATTCGTTTTTCACTGTGTTTTGACTGGCATGCGCGCTTCAGGAGCAGAAGAACATCACTGGAAGACGAAGTGAGATCAGGAGGACCTTCAACAAGCTCAACCCTTCGAAATCAATTAGTCGGAGAACCTCCGCACCCACCCTACTTGCATTATAATAGTAAAGTACTAATATGTAAATAATTCAAAGGATTGAAAGGAGGATCATGGACTGTGATGTAAGGCGAGGAGAAACACACCGAATGAGCAGGAAGACTGAGTGGCATCCTGGGAAGAGTAACGACAGACAGCAGAGCCTTCAGTCATCGCCAATTGACACATGTTCCTTAGAAGCAAACAGGATGGGAACAATAAAAATGACATTTTGACCACCCCGGTGAACAATCAGTTTTATGACCCAATGTCGGGAAGAAATCCCAGTGTACAAACCAGGGAATAGAGTATGGCCGGGGACATAGTGTTGACAGAGGTGAGCACTTGCTCATGCTCATGTTATATCAGCCCTTACAATGTCCACCAAGGCATCAATTACATAACATACAAGCATGACCTTCAGGATCCATCTCACAATGTCATTTCAGGGGAAGGACAAGGAAGAACATCGCTCCTAAAGGTAGTGCCTTTGAAGTGCTGGAGTGATTTTCTGTCATTGGAATTGGTGTCAGACTCCACAATCATAGTTGACATGCATACTTGACCTCTAACACACGCCGCTATTACATTTATGCGCACTGTGTGCAGTATATGATCTGTGTTGTTTGATATCCTGATACTGATCTCGTTCCTGGTTTTCCTGAATTGATGCACCCATCATGCTTTGTGCCTCAGCAACGTTATCTGCTCAAAACATAAGGTCAGCTGACTACCTGATTATAATGAATGACCAGGTTTTTCCATCAATAGATTTTTTTTTTCTCCTGATGGCACGGGCATATTCCAAGATAATGATGCCAGGATTCATCTGGCTGAAATTCTGAAAGAGTGCTTCAATGAGCATGAGACATGATGTTCGCACATGGATTGGCCACCATCTAGAGTCTAGACCAAAACCCTATTGAAAATCTTGAGAAGACTGGAGAAGACTTTTTATGCAGTGGTCCGTCTGAAACCAGAAAACCAAAGTATTTTGTTGAAAACCTTTTACAAAGTTGATTTATGATTTAATTTGGATTTACTTTTCTTAAAAAAAAAAGGAAAAAAAACAATAATAGCAAACTCTTCCACCCAAATAAGACTATAGACTGGTGATATTTGATTGCATGACTTTACCCAGGACCTTTGAATGTTGAAAAGCCAGAGACAATAGGAGCTTGGCTAATGTGATGAATAAATGGAAGAGTGAATATCTTATTCAATCACAGTAATATATGGAAGAGGGGGGCATTAAACTGCACAAACTCATTTAGGGTGCACAGTAATGCTGCATGTATTAGCATAATGACAAAGTGCTTGTGTTCCGCACCCTCACTTGAGCTTCGAACACTGTAAACCTTAAAGGTATATTTCATTTGTGCTCGTCTCAAATTGTAAACCGAGTCAAACGGCTGATTACATATGAATAAGTAAGAATATTTTCAAATATATTCCTTGTGTTGGTGATGGAGTGCTCTGTGGGATGCCTGAGTTAAGCTTCAACTACAAGCATATTTCATTTTTTATGATATATCCAAAGCCTTCCATGTTAACTATTGATTTGACAAATGTGTGTCATGGCCAATAAATCTTGCTTCTAAGCAACCATGTTTACTGATAACCAGAGTCAGTATTAGGTATTTACACTCTCATAGAGTGAGAGACAAACAACAAAGAAAATACATTATTGGTTACAACAACATGCTATGCTTATTATTATTATTATTTTTTTAATCCAGTAGGGGCATAATGGAGTAAATACAATGGTCACCATTGGACCAGGTTCCATGATGGATGGATGGATGGATGGATGGATGGATGGATGGATGGATGGATGGATGGATGGATGGCATAATGACCACAAGTTTCTGGGAAATATTTAGGTTTGTTGCTAGAGCAAGAAATTAGAAACACTGAACTGAGTTCCGACTGAGTTATCTTTCTGTAAGAGTGGTGATAATGGACGGTAACAGCACTGGGATTTTTAACTAGAGCAGCTGCCTGCCAAAACCACATTCAAAACCAGTCACGAAAGCAATTTCAGCAAGAGACCACATCTGATAGATAACATTATGTCATCTTAAACAACGCTTTGCCTCCTTAGTATTTGCTTCTAATTTGTTCTGAATTGCCTCTGAACCACAGTTTACATAAGCAGTAACCAAGGGCACTACTTGGTGTGTGGAACAAGGGACTGTATACAGGACATAGTGCACTAGATTTCTATGTAACCCTATTTGCAATTCAACCCCAGAACCCAGAAGTTAGCTAACGTTCTAAAGAGGAATAAGTGGAATCTAAAAAAAAAAAAAAAAAAAACATGACTGTTCAACTCTTCACCTTTTGAATATACAGTATAGTTATAGTTTAAAACTACTTTCATCGCTGCTAATTACACTTACTGTCAGTCGCTAACTGGTCGGTCAACAGATCAACACTAGTTCCACCAGTTGCAGGAGGACATGTGTTGGTGGAGAAAAACAACTGGTTAAATAAGCAAAAAAAAAAAAAAAAAAACATTTGTGGGCGTTTGTGGAACTGTTGCATAAAAGCAACATCACACTCAAGGTTGTGCTGTTGGGCTGAATATCAGCACATAATATTACATGATATTCAGAGCAACAGGACCTTATCTCATGTGATATTGTTTAATTATACCACAGTATTGCTGAATCATGACGCAAATCATGTTGGACCAAGGGTGATGATTAATTTTGTACAGTAGCAGCTGTGGACTATCTTCAGATCAGTTTCCAGAAGTTCCACAAGTGTTTAGATCTGAACTCAGGATTTTCTTCTAAACCTTTAATTCCTTGGTTGCTTTAGTAGTTTAATATCATAATGACAAGGGACTGAAGAAGAACCCGAATGCTTCTGTGGACCAGAAAGCCTCCCAAGGCTATATGAAGACGTTTGCCAGATAGTGTGATCAGAATACTGTCAAGATCTTGACTTGAGACTACATTTACAGAGGTATAAAGCCAGTGGGTCTTGCTAAGGTTTAGCTGAGTGGTATCCCTGATGAGATTTCTGCCAGAGACCTGAGCAGAAGCAGAGGTGTCTGAGAGAGGAACAGACATGGTAAGTTGAGTTATCATCAGCATTGGAATGAAAACCCATGTGAGGACATGACCTCAAACAGAGAGAAGGTATAGTGTGAGAACGGAAGAAGGATATCAGTCGGGAGTATGCATGGAACCAGTGTAGATCCTCTCCTTGTCCTTGAAAACCTTCCATGCTTGTAGGATAGAGGGAAGAAGATGTTTCCTGGCAGTGATGGATGAAGACATTGAAGAGAGGCAAGCATTGGTGGTTGATTTAAGAGGTAGAGAGGAAAAGGATTTGTGGTGTGGAATGGTTGCTAGAATGCTGGAAGCCAGAGAGGATAGAGCCATCAAGTGGAGGGTGTGGCAAGTAGAGAAAATATATAGCCAGGGCAGAGAGAGATGGGGTGAAGGATACAAAGTGACGACCTGAAAAGAGTAATGAGGCAACACAAGCGAGGTCTGTCTAAAATCAGGTCGAAACATTTCTTTGCTTGTGTGTCAGAGCACTGCTATATTTGGTTAAAAAAAAAAAAAAGAAGAAGAAGAGCGCACTCGTCAGAAGAGAAGGCTGAAGGCTCCAAGCAGAGTGACCTCAATGCTATCAGTAGATAGATGAAGGATACTAAAAGATATGTCCAGTTCTTCAGTTAAGTTTCCAAATTGGCCAGGACGATAATAGAAGATTGAGAGTGAAGTCATGCGACTCAAGGAAAGAGACAGAGTTTAAATGAGACTGTATTTAAAAAAAAAAAAAACAAAGCAAACCTGCGCCACCACCTGACGGTTTCTCATGGAGTGTGAGAGAAACTATAGGCAGATGATGGAGCAGCCAGTACAAATGAGTTTTCTAGTACATGGAAAAAGAAGGTAAGTTGAAACCAGCCTTCTGGGTGAGGGTAGGGCAGTTACCCTCAGGACAGATATTTATACTTATACTACTCTTGAAGGAACATGGAGGTGAAACCTCATACAGAATACACAAATTCAAAATGGAAAAATAACATACTAAGTAAGACATGGAAATGAGTAAATAACACTCCCTAAGTGATTGATGGCAAACCCCAAAAGATGGAAACACCTTTGTTGTATCTTAAGTAGCCACTCTTTTTTGCACAGCTGAATGAACTTTTTAGCAATATATCATCCAATGAAACAATACCACTCCAGTTTCCATCCACTACCCAAAGACATGCAGCATAGGCAAACTGGCATCTTCAAATTGCCCATAGTATGTGAGTGAGTGTGTCCAGAGCGTACCCCGCCTTGCTCCCCGAGTTCCCTGGGAGTCTCCAGGCTTCCCGCGACCCTGAACTGGTTAAGTGATGCAGAGAATAAATAAGTGAGTAAGTGACTGACTGACTGAAACAATACTAAGGTCGATAGTAAATAAAATTTGTAAAAATCACATACTGTCTATGCCATCCACCTTTTGCATGTCTATGCACCTGTTCTTCTATCTAAAGCTCTACTGTTTGAATAAAAAGACAAAATATTATCATGCACAGTAAAATGATAACCTGTCATAGCAGTGGCAAACTCAAGTGCTGTCTGTGTAAGTGATGACAGTAGTTTTCATTTCCTTTATGATTTTTGTTCTTGCTGTTTACATGTTAAAGTGTGCCATGAATGAACGCCAAAAGATCCCTACGCCATAACAACGGTTGCCCTGCTCTTATTTGATTGTGCCGTGTGCATAGTTCAACAGCACAGCCCAGTGGTTCAAATAAGTCACAGGATGGTACATTTAGGTTTTTGCACGAATAAAATGTTATTTTGTTACTTCTAGGCTTGCGTACAGATGATGAATGCATTCACATTAACAAACAGAACAGATGCTGAATAGAGTTTTCAAACCACTTCTAAAACACTTGCATCGTAATAGAACATTGTTTCCAATCTCAGACAGATTTATTTCCATTCGGTTTTCAAGTCTAGTCTAGTCTAGGGGAATAGAACTGGTTTACTTTTCTCCCGATATTAGTTGCATGGAGCTTGACACTCCTCTGCTGTTCACTGGTATCATGACACATCACGGTTCACATAGGCACGTATTATAATTACACCACAAAACTTCATTTCTTACTCAGATTTGCATGGCACTGAGAAGATCCGTGTGTGAGAATATTTTTGCACACCATTACTCTTACTCCTCTTCACATATCGAATATTACTAAAGCATGCGTTCATATGACAGTATGAGTAAAAACGGAAATATTAGAAACACCACCAGAGGCTCCCTCTGCTACTGTGTAATTGGATAGCCTGTCATTGTACATTGTTCTCTTAGTTAGTAGACCTTTCTTTCTTTCTTTCTTTCTTTCTTTCTTTCTTTCTTTCTTTCAAGCTAAGTAAATACCCCATTACAGCCCCCTATTATCCCATCTGCTCCATTGCTAATTAACACATCTCTGCCTTACAGTCTATAATTCTCTCATTCATCCTGTTTGCATTCAAAGCTATGATATAGCTTCAGGTGGATGCTTACAGATGGAAGATGTCATGTGAAGAATTGAATGAAAAAAAAAATGAAATAAAAAAAAGAATGGATTTGGATGCCCAGGTTTGTTATTAGTACTAAATCGTAAGGTTTGAACTGGGAGCAGGAAAGACGGATTCGTCTCAGCTAATTTTACTAAATGTCTCATTTGAGTTTGGTGCAGAAAGTTCAGCTTCCGGACGTCTGCTAGCAGATATGAAAGAGGAGATGAAGCATGAAGAGCTGTGTGTAAGTGGAAGTGCAGGGAGGAAACTGAAACTGCATTCAAATCAAATCCTCTAGGGCTCTGCTTAGAAGAAAAAAAAAAAAACCTGCTCTCTACTTTTTGGTGATGATTTGGGAAGAAAAATTTTTTTCAGAGAAATGGTCAAAAGAAAGGGTAAAAGCATAAAGGAGAAAATGCCATTTCTATGAAAGTGTACTGTATACTGACTGAGAATAGTGTTTTTCTCTCTTTACAACTTTTTAACTATGATTAACTGATTTGATATGGTTGACTTACTGTATGGTTACAAGCTGGTATAAGTCTGATTATTTTCTAAGCACAAAGATACTGATTTGAAACCAAATGTAATATAAAATAAATTTTTATTTCTATAAGTTAAATTAATGCCACAACTTCTCCCTAATCTAATTCTGTACTTACAAAAATCTTGGCACCGGGTTACCAAAACTGGACAGTTGAAGTCTGTATAAAGTTTCCCTTCGACTGCCATTGTGCCTACTGCAGCCTCAGCTTTCTGTTCTTGGCTGAAAGATTTTGAATGCACGGTAATCTTCTACTGTTGTAGGCCATCCTCCTTAAAGATTTACATCGTAACAGTCTATGTTCTGCAATGTTTTTCTACACACCACTGAAGTAAAGATTGGTTATTTCATTATAGGCTTCCTGTCAGGCAAACCAATCAAGCTCTCATCAATCAAGCGTTTCCACCCATAGACCACTCTGTCTCAGGGAACTCGGGGCACTGGGCATGATGCCAATCTATCACAGGCCACAAGCACACACACTACAGGCAATTTGGAAATACCAGTTAGCCTAATGTGCATGTCTTTGGGCTGTGGGAGGAAGCCAAAGTACCCATAGGAAACTTATCAAGAACTGAGGAGAACATGAAAACTCCATGGACTTAAACCCTTCACCACTGATGTGTGAGGCGACAGTGCTAACCACAATCCCA
>JAAGKR010012463.1:0-16404 GCA_011419295.1 Clarias macrocephalus
CTGTCAGGATGTGAGGATTGAAGAGTTGAAGACACCTATGCAGCTGACAATAATTCTAGATTCTTCTATTGATTGTCTCATTTGCTTGCTTTATTTAAATCTGATGTTAAAATGTGAAGTTTATGTAAAATAGAGTATCCATCTGTTTATAGAATATAAATCAAAAGGCTGTACAGTAGACTGTACAGAGAATGTGGGGGTAAAGGAAGTGAGGAGATGAAAAGAAAGAGTGATTGAGTGGGGAAAGAAAGAGAGATTGAGCAGTCCTTTGGCCTTCAAAAATGGCTGTTGGTGCCTGAGCCAGAAGGCACAGTAGCCAAGGAGTTGGTTGTGGTTTGGCAACGATCCCTACTCTGTGGTTAATCCCATGTTGGAGAGCCAGTTTCACCAGTACACGATCAGTAATCCTGAGAATGAGTAATCCTATAGTGAAAGGCACCAGGTGGTGATAGAAGGGTTGTCCATAGCCTTTTCCATCCATTGCAAGGACAAATGCAAAGTGCTGAAGTGCTGCAAAGACCAGCCTGAAGTGCCATCCCCCAGATAGTATTTTAGCTTCTTTATGGTTGATTCAGTGTCAACCCCGTCACACTCGATGGCAGCGTACTGTTGCTCTGCTGCTGTGATCTTCCTATTTACATAGGAATTCATTCCTATTCTATTCAGAATTGTGTGTTCTTCGTCATCAAAAACCGTGTTGAGCTCAATTTCTGAGGCCTTGGTGTTCAACAGAAAGCGATGGTCGAAGTCAGAGTTACAGAGGATGAGGGAGATAGCTGTTGTAACATTGATATCTTGCATTTCTTGCTTCTTTTCGAGGCAAATCTGAAAGGTGTGCCACCAGAGAGGTGATCTTAGGCTTAAAACAGCATTAATAAATTGCTATTATTCAAAAGAGCACATACCTGTGTTTTTTTTTTTTTTTGGGCTGTGGATACCTTTGACATTTCTTGAGGTTTGCTATTTTTTTTAAGTCTTGAAGAAAGACCTTTATGTCATTGTGTGAGAGTCATGAAAATATAACCTTTTAATGAACAAAAAAACAAACAAAAAAAAAAACAGATAATGTGGGGATATAAAGAGTAGGGGTCTAGGGGGAGGCAGTTAGAGGGACTGAGAATTTTTTGATTGTTGTTTTTTCCGTTCATTTGTTTTTCCTCTGTCGGAAAGCCTCTGGAGTGATCCACTACGCCTGCACGGATCGTGACAGTATAATCTGGCCAATTATGGATCCAGCAGATATCACGCAGCTGGAGGCGGCGCTGCGTAACCAAGGTGCGCTGTTAGGCTCTCATCAGCAGGATATTCAATACATCATGACTACGCTTAGCACTGTCACGCAAACGCTGACATCTCTCACTGATCAGATTAAACGGCTGCACCGCATTTCATCTCCTGCCCCTCAGGTACCACCAGCACCCACCACACGCCATGAGCCACGGCTCCCTGCACAGCCCACATATGATGGCGATCCACTTACATGCCGTTCCTTTCTGTCTCAATGCTCCCTTGTACTAGAGTTACAAGCGTCGTCCTTCCCCACGGAACGGTCTAAGGTAGCGTACATTATAACCCTCCTTACTGGAAAAGCAAGAGAGTGGGGAACATCATTATGGGATGCCCAGGTCCCCTGCTGCGCCACCTATGGGACATTCACCTCCGAAATGAGGAGGGTATTCGACCGCTCATTTTCAGGATGCCAGGCAGCAGGCCAATTACTCAAGTTAAGCCAAGGATCCTGCTCTGTACATGATTACACCATTGACTTCAGGACCCTAGCCCCCTCTTGTGGCTGGGATGATCAGGCACTCTTCGACGCTTTCCTCCATGGACTTTCTGATCCGATTAAGGATGAACTAGCAGCTCGAGAGCTTCCCTCCACGATCCAAGAGCTCATGGACCTTGCAACACGTATCGATGTTCGCAAACGGGTCCACTATCAGACGGACCATCAGTGGTCCAGAACCCCAGCTCTTATTCAACCACCAGTCTCAACCATCACCATGCCTACCCTCGAAACCTCACATGAGCCCATGCAGATTGGTCGTACTCATATCTCGCTAAAGGAACGCCAGCGACGCCGCAATGAGGGCTCCTGCTTCTACTGTGGTCAAGCGGGTCATCTAGTACGAACCTGTCCATTAAAAAGCCCAGGGCCCCCAGTAATTCTGGGAGTACAGGGGGCCCCCACAATCAGCTCATTCCCAGATCCACGACCAGTATTTTCCGTGACCCTGACCTACGATAACAAGTCCCACGTCCTGAACGCCCTCGTAGACTCCGGGGCAGATCAAAACCTGATAGCTGCCTCCACGATCACTAAGCTCAAGATTCCTTCTGTTCCACTTAGTCGACCCTTCCACGTCCAGGCACTAGATGGCAGCAGACTCCCTCCGATCACACACCGCTCAGCCCCTCTCACACTTCAATTCTCAGGCAACCATGCCGAAAGTATCTCCCTTCTAATTATCAAGAGCCCCCATGCACCAGTCGTCCTTGGCTTCCCATGATTAAAGCAACATAACCCCCACATTGACTGGACAAGGAGAAATGTCCTTGAATGGAGCCCTGCCTGCTTGTCATCCTGTCTTCGTTCTGCTTCTCCCAAAAATGAATTAACCACGTCTCAAGAAGAAATCCCCAGCTTGTCCAAGGTTCCTGCTGAATATCATGATCTGAAACAGGTCTTTAGTAAATCACGTGCCATCTCGCTCCCTCCCCACCGCCCCTACGATTGCGCCATTGACCTCCTCCCTGGCTCCTCGCCCCCGAAGGGACGCCTCTATGCCCTATCGCGCCGAAAGAGAGGCAATGGAACTCTACATCACTGAATCCCTAGCCGCAGGCATCATTCGCCCCTCCTCTTCCCCGGCCGGTGCCGGATTCTTTTTTGTGGAGAAGAAAGACAAGTCCCTTCGTCCCTGCATAGATTACAGGGGACTCAATGAAATCGCGGTTAAGAATTGATATCCGCTCCCCTTGATGTCTACAGCCTTCGAGCTACTGCAAGATGCCTGCCTCTTCACTAAACTGGACCTGAGGAACGCTTACCATTTAGTCCGGATCAGGGAAGGTGACGAATGGAAGACAGCCTTCAACACCCCCACTGGCCATTACGAGTATCTGGTAGTTCCTTTTGGCCTAACCAATGCCCAGCAGTTTTTCAAAATCTGATCAACGATGTCCTTCGAGACTTCTTAAACATCTTTGTTTTCGCATACCTTGATGACATCCTGATTTTCTCCCGTTCACTAAAGGAACACAGAACACCCGTACGTCAAGTCCTGCAACGCCTGATGGAGAACAAACTGTATGTCAAAGCCGAAAAATGTGAATTTCACCAAGAATCCACGTCATTTTTAGGGTACCTCATCTCTCCATCAGGCATTCAGATGGATCCAACTAAAGTTAAAGCGGTCACTGACTGGCCACCACCATCATCTAGACGAGAGCTCCAACGCTTTTTGGGCTTCGCTAACTTCTACAGGCACTTTATTAGAAGTTATAGCATGGTGGCAACTCCTCTTACATCGCTCACATCCACAAAGACCCCCCTTCCGGTGGAGCACTGTAGCTGAGAAAGCATTCAACGATCTCAAGCATCGTTTCACCACGGCACCCATTCTTGTGTTTCCAGACTCCTCTCTTCAATTCATTGTGGAGGTAGACGCTTCCGAAACAGGAGTCGGAGCTGTTCTCTCTCAGCGGTCCCTCAAGGATAATAAGCTTCACCCATGTGCATTCTTTTCCCGTCGACTCTCATCCCCTTAGCGCAACTACGACATCGGGGACCGCGAACTTCTTGCAGTCAAACTCGCCCTTGAGGAGTGAAGACACTGGCTGGAGGGAGCTGACCTCCCATTCCTTGTATGGACAGACCACAGGAACCTAGAGTATCTCAAGTCAGCCAAGAGGCTCAATTCACGCCAGGCACGCTGGTCACTA
Organism: Clarias macrocephalus; assembly: GCA_011419295.1. NCBI lineage: Eukaryota > Metazoa > Chordata > Actinopteri > Siluriformes > Clariidae > Clarias > Clarias macrocephalus. Next base: position 3,946 of record JAAGKR010012463.1, read on the forward strand.
TTCTTCTCTAGATTCAACTTCACATTGTCCTATCGCCCAGGTTCCAAGAACGCTAAACCCGACGCCCTCTCTCGACAGTTCTCCACCACTCGGGACACGCCAATCCTAGACACCATCCTACCACCTCAATGTCTTGTGGCCATGACCCGTCTAGAAGTAGAGAACCAGGTCTTGCAGTCCCTCGAACAGGAGCCAGGCCCTAGTAACGTTCCTCCAGGACGGCTCTTTGTCCCAGCTGCCGTCCGCCCCCGAGTACTGGACTGGGGCCACAGCTCAAGATTAGCCTGCCACCCAGGAGCAACCTGCACCCTATCTCTGCTACAGCAACGTTTCTGGTGGCCATCCATCATGGAGGATGTCAAGAACTTCGTGGCCTCATGCGACACATGCACCAGAAACAAGACTCTCAACCGTCCTCCTGAGGGTTTCCTAAAACCCCTCCCCATCCCCCACCGCCCTTGGTCTCACATCGCCCTCGATTTCGTCACTGGATTACCCCCCTCAAACAATAACACCTGCATACTCACTGTTGTCGACCGCTTCTCTAAATCAGCTCACTTCATTCCCTTACCCAAACTCCCATCGGCTAAAGAAACAGCTGAACTTATGATTGACCATGTGTTTCGGCTCCATGGATTACCTGTAGACATAGTTTCAGACAGGGGACCCCAATTCTCAGCGCAATTCTGGAAGGCCTTTTGCAGCCTCATCGGTGCCACACCCAGCCTCTCTTCAGGTTTTCACCCCCAGAGTAACGGTCAGACAGAACGCATCAACCAAGAGCTTGAGAAATCCTTGAGATGCATGGCCTCACGGGATGCAGCCTCATGGAGCCGTTATCTTCCTTGGGTGGAATATGCCCATAATACACTCCTCACTTCCTCCACCGGAATGTCCCCTTTCCAATGTTGCCTTGGTTACCAACCACCACTGTTCCCCACCCAGGAGGAGGAAACTGCTGTCCCGTCAGCCCAAGCCTTCGTCCGCCGCTGTAAGAGAACATGGCGACGGGCTCGTGCTCAGCTGAAACGCACAGTGAGTACATTCCAGCGTAAGGCTAACCGCCATCGTTCTGAGGCTCCCAAGTACCGGATCAGCCAAAGAGTCATGCTGTCCACACGTGACCTGCCTCTCAAGACTACGTCCAGAAAACTCTCGCCAAGGTTTGTTGGCCCTTTCACCATCTCACGCATCATCAACCCGTGTTCTGTCAGACTGGCCCTTCCTTTGTCCATGCGTCGAGTTAACCCCACTTTCCATGTGTCCCAAATCCGCAGATTAGCACCTTGCCCTCTGACACCTCCCCCCCGTCCTCCCCCACCACCTCAGCTCATAGATGGTGGCAAAGCCTTTACTGTCCGAAGACTTCTTAAATCTCGCCATAGAGGTCGCAGCCTTCAGTACCTCGTGGACTGGGAAGGTTATGGCCCGGAGGAGAGAAGTTGGGTTCCTGCCAGATTCATCTTGGACCGTTCCCTCATCACGGATTTCCATATCCTTCACCCGGAGGCACCTTCTAGAACGCCAGGTGGCGTCCGTAGGGGGGGGGGGGTACTGTCATGGTACACCAGGTCACGCCCACACCTCAAGCCAAGTAATGATCACCTGTGACTCCACACTCCAGTCCACTGCTTTCATTTTGCCGCCTCATTCACCGGCTCAGCACACCTGTTCTTCATTTCATTCATTACTCTGCTCTATAAAACTCTTTCACAAACCACCACCTCTTGCTAGATTATTGTGTGCCCTTATGCCCAATTTTCCAGCGTTTTTCTCTGCCTTGACTTTTGGATCTCGACCCACGCTTTGTTTCACGGACCTTGCTCTTGTTTCACGTTTTGGATTAGTGCTTTTTCGGATTTCGGGATATCGACCATCGCTCACGTTTCATGACCACGAATCAGGATCACGTACTGTAGTTGATTTCATGACCTAGAACCAAGCACGCTCAGAACCACGATTATTCCCCGCGGACCAGAGTTGCGTTCAGCGCGCACCGGCTCTTCACTTCCGCATTCTCTACGCGAGGCTCGCGCCGTGCCGCCGCATCTCCGCACAGCGGGAGCTTTCATTCACAAAACTAACAGCACGTTCATCACAGGATAATCGCGCTATATTCCACACGCGCTCTGCGCTTGGATCCACTTCGCCTGCACGGATCATGACACTTTCACTATTAAAAATAATTTTACTGTTGACTCCTTACCATGCAATTCACCAATTGTTTAAATTATCTTCATGATTTTTTTCCAACTACATTTTTCCTACAAGGTTGAAAGTTCAGCACTTTGATAATGTACTGCAGGGTTCGTTTCCCCAATTTAATTTCTCCCTAGTTGTTTTCTTTGCTTGATACAGCCCAATAGTTTGACCTTTTAAAAAAGGGGGATTTATTTATTTATTATTTTGGTCAGGCAGTGTATTTATCCTAATTATACAGTAAATGAAGCAGAAATGAATACGGGTTCATTAACCACTTAAATTTTCTTTTCTTTTCATGTTGTGAAGCTGCTTTGAGACAATGACCATTGTTAAAATTGCTATATAAATAAAATTGAATTTAAAATTGAATTGAATTAAACTGTTAAAATATACCTCATAATAAGCCCGCAGCATTTCAGGATATTTGTCTCTGTTGTCAAACCCAGCAAAGTTGCCTTCTGAAGCTTTTTGTCCATTAGCAGAGTTAGTCTCATTCAAGGTCTTGAAGTAGATGCCATCTTGAGTGTAGACCAGTTGCTCCATCTCAAACTGCTCCATGATCCTCTGCTGCACCTTGGCTTCCTGCTTTGACTGAATGTTGTCTATCTTGTTCTGGAATGTTGAATTTTAAGTATGTGATTACTGAGTTTTGACTATTTCAGAAATAGGTTACACTTTTAGGATAAAAATGCTTTGAAATTATAATTTTTTCTTATAATATTAAAGATGATATTTACAGTTGCAACACACTGGAGGAAAGGATAGTTGAGGAAGCAGGTTTTGGACACATCCTGAAACTGTTTCTGTATGGTTTCTGAAATATAGAAGTTTATACAATATACATATATAATAAAATCACAGAATTACTGAATTAACCGATTATATTCTTGTGATTTTTTTAAAATGGCATTATACACCATGCTGAATTAAAAAAACAAAAACAAAGAGAGACTGATGGGAAATACTACTGTGTGTCTCGCTTTTATGTTATGACTGATTTGTCTGTTCTATGTCTGATCTAGGGCCTAAAATACAGGACTTGTTCCTGGGAACATGGGTTTATTTTGAAACCAGCTAACAGCACTGGCATAATCGGTATAGTGATGCTAATGGTAATGGCTGCAGACAGAAGGAGAATGCCAACACGGAAAACATATTTTTCATCTTGGAGCAAAATGTGAGGAGAGCCTTCAGAAGGGTGAACATTAACAAAGCAGCAGGACCAGATGGCATCTCAGGTCGGGTCCTCGGAGCCAGCACAGGCCAGCTAGAACCTGTGTTCACGATAATATTTAACCTCTCCTTATCCCAATCTGTAATCCCCACATACCTGACACAATGTTTTTTGTCCAAACTGATCGACCGATCATGCCATTTCACACCTTCTACACACAACACAAATCCACCTGTTAAGCATTTAATATTATAATTCCTGCCACACTCTGCCACTCCTAAACTTCAACAAGACAAAGGAGCTAATAACGGACTTCAGCACAAAGCAGGAAAGGACCTACAAGGCCCCTGTCATCTACAAGGGCCCAGTGGAGAGAATGGACAGCTTCTGGCAACCCAGCTCTCTACCCTGCACCCAATCTACAGCAAGCAGTGCTGGCCCAAGACCAGGAAGACAGTGAAAGACCTCAGCCACCACAACAATGGACTGTACTCTTTGTTGCAGTCAGTAAGGCACTTCCGCTTCCTGAAGGTCAAAACTGAGTCTGAGGAGGAGCTTCTTCCCGCAGGCTATTCGGGCAAAGAGACACCATAAAGGACTAAACAACTGGGTAATTTCTTTCATTCACTCACACAAAAATCAAAGACCCTACATTCCTGCTAACACATCAAAGTCAGGATGTATAATTTTGTTGCACATTTGCATATTGCTCACATGTTGCACACATCCTGATGCACATTTTTTGTTCTTGTTTAGACATTGCTCACTTTTCACATAAATAAGGCCTAACTGATTTTTAAATTCCTTCCTGTACAGTCTGTAATTTATCCTGCATATTTTATACATTTTATATTTATTTTTAAAAATATTTTTTATCTTTATATATATATATTTTTAAATCTTTTCAGGTCATGGGCAGTTGTATAAGCATTTCACTTCATATCATACTGTGTATGGCTGTATATGTGACAAATAAAATTTAAATTTCAATATGAATTTGTATATAATAATTTTTTGTATATATAAGTTTGTGTACATGCTGTAGATGACTACATATGTTCTGTGTGTGATTCCACAGCTAATATTCTAAATGTTATTTTGTCTAGATCAGTTATTGCTGTAACAAAATATAAATCCGTAAATGCTCTTGTTCCAGAATACTGTACTTTAGTCAAGTGCTAAATACCTTGACCAAGGCCAAGCAAATTAATTCAGACTAAAATAGAGCAATAAACTTCCTGAAATATCCAATAAGTTGTGATTCAGATATCATTACGAAGGTTTTAAAATTATTTTTCTATTTAAATCACACTACTTGCAGCCTGTAACATGCAAGCAACTGTATGAGAAATCCATAATTTGGTAAAAGCGACTGTCCGTGGTAATGAACTTTGTTATTTATTTGATTCATTATTATTATTTCTATTATTATTATTCATTCAAAGTACATTGTTTTAAAATTGCAAAACGCTGTAAAGTTAAGTCTACTGTATGACAAAACCAAGAATGACTGTTATTAATTAATTGTCAGTCCATTTTTTGTACAGTAGGTGATATTTTAAATGTTTCCTGTACCTTTTAGATAAATGCTGATAAATAAACACATTTAAATTGAGTTGTTAGAACAATTTTTATTTATAATTTTTTTTTAAATAAAATTTGTGAAGGTTAAAATCTACAGTACCTCTGATGTCTTTCATTGTGTCAATGGCTGGTGCTGTTAGCAGTTTTACAAGCCTCTGCACCACCATCTCAAACACCTTGTAGTCACTGAAACCAGGCAGCTCTCGTCCTCTGTGCTTCAGATCATATTCTTCCACCACCTCCTGGACTGTGTTGTGGACTGTTTTGGGTTGAAAATTTGACCAAAATTCAACTTCCCCCATCAGTTGTGGGATTTCCACAAAGCTTATTCAAACTGCTCGACATCAATCCTAGCTAAAGATTATTAAAAGCACTTGTTCCTCTTGTACATTCAATAGTAGATTTTGGGGCTTTTGCTTCTGAACATGTACTGTGTACTCACATGGTGCCTTTGTACTGTCAAGATGGTCATTCCATTTTTTGAACTCAGAACGAAGCAGTACAAACAAGTTGTCGTTGCTGACCACCTCACCAGATACCAAGCGGTTGATCTTATCATTGAACTTTGTCAAGGTCTGAAAGAACAAACAATCATGAACAAGATATAGGCAAAGAAGTATAAGGCTCTAGATTTTATTTCTTTTTTAATCAAGAATGCTACACACATCTATAAAAAAGATCTTCTTCTTCAGCGGGTCCAGTGGTGGGCCGGGTTCACACTGACTCAGCTCTTTCCTCAGGCTCCACAGCTGCTTTTTGATCTCTTCTGAGATCAAAGGTAATGATTTCTAAAACAAACACACACACACAGAAAAATTCAATGCATTTAATTCATCTAGAAAACTTCTGTAATACTCAACATTGTGACAGATTTATTACTGCTGTTCTGTTTGTTTTTTACATAATGTTAAACTGTTCTCACTTACTGAAACCTAATCATGCATATTAGTAAGTGCAAAAAGAGTAGAAACATACTTTGATGTGATCTACCAGGTTTTGAGTCAGTTTGGTGGCAAGGCACTGAATAGTAGCTCTCTCTTCATACAACAGGCAACTGCCAATACAAAAAATTATAGTAAGTTTCCAGTCACCACAGTTGGGTTAAGTTTTATGAATAATGAATGAATTGTTCATACCTAAAGAACTCATGACGTCTGAAGAATTCCCTCTCTACTCGAGTGGCCTCAGCCAGAGAGATCTTGTCATCAATTTGCTTTTGTCCTCGGCACTTCACCATGACGTATCCTTTACTTAAAGGTATGACCTGATTTCGTACTATTTCCAAGATGTTTTTCTCTGTTCCTCTGTCTACAAGGTCTGGCTTTGTAAGAATAGCTGTTAGAACAAACAAAACAACAAACAAAGTACATTAAGAATATTAAGAAAAAGTTTAAGAATAAGAATGCTTTTTTTTTTTGGTTGTTAATTAGCTTGTTTACCCAATGTTCTTTTCCCTTCAGGATCCACTTCCTGTGCCATTTTCAGCGCTTCCGTTGTTGCTATGTCAACATTACACGGCACCACAACTAAATTTATAGTTTGATCCTTCTCTATATATTTCCCGATGAGATCTTTGATCTAGACAACAATAAGACAAGCAATGCTGCAATTAAATTCAATAAAAAAGAGTAAGTATTAAAAAATTTACACTAACCTGATATCCAATGTCCTCAGGTTGACCTTTTACAGGAACTCGGGCAATCCCAGGAAGATCAATCAGTGTGAGGTCACAAACATCAGGAGCCATGATCTCCAAAGTGATGAGTTCATCACAAATTCCAACACCTTCTCCAGCCAGCTCATTCTGGGCTGTTAGAAATGTAAGAATGTTAGAATGTAATAAGTATTACAAAAATATACATATTGTCTCATTGAAGCTTTATAAGGTATTAATATGGTGTAAGATTTATAATAATGAGCTTCATAGAACTTGTTTGGTTAAAATGTTTGGCCAATGGATAAATCTTTGTTAATGCACATTAGCACTGGAATAAATATTCTAAAGCAGAACCTGGCACCAATATTCTCTTTTTAGAAGCATAATAAAGGATGTTTATGGCTGTGTCTTTATCTGGTTATTGTGGTATTTTCAGGAATTTTACCAACCTGCCTCCACATAACGCTCAACCAGTGATGGGTCATCAAACTCGATAACCTCTTCTCTGTAAGATATTACAGCTTCCCACTGAACACCCCATTTAATTTTCCTCAGCTTTAGTTCCAGTGGACACCTCGTAACAATACCTAAAGTTAAAAAAGTGAATTATACCTCAGGTTCTGTTTTCCTACTTCTCCTAAAGTCAGTCAGACATAGTCCACACAAAATGCATGTGTGTGGGTGGAAAAAAGAAATAAGAACATCATGGTGTGCAACCGCCAAATACAGTGAAACCTCAGATTTTGCGTAACCCAGCGAGCATTCCACAATGCAAGCTAAATTTTAAATGAATTTTGCCTTGATAAACTAACGAGTCTTGACACCAAGTATCATCAAGAATCATGTAGCATGCATGCGCTTCTTGTTTTGATGCCGAGCGTCACATGATCACAACTGAGGCAATGGTCTTCTCTCTCTTGCACAGAGGAATTGTGGGTAATCGTCTCCCATGCTCGGTCTCAAGGGTGCGTGCATCACTTTCTTAGTTAAGTGATGCATGCACTTACTTAAATTGTAAATAGACTCTTTTTTAATACTTACTCTTTTTTATTGAATTTAATTGCAACATTGCTTGTCTTATTGACTTACACATTGTATAACACCGTGACCCCCCTCCTCTCTTCTCTCTGGTCTCAATCACTACAGCAACAATTCTTTTTAAAGGTAAATTGCAGGTTATTTTGTTTCATTGTTACTTCATTTTTTTTTACTAATTATTTTTATATGAATATTTTTGGCTTGTGGAATGAATCATCTGAGTTTCCATTATTTCTTATGGGGACATTTTGATATACAAGCATGCTACCAGAACATATTATACTTGCAATCCAAAGCTCCACTGTACTATAAAAAGCAAATGACTCAACTGTAACAAATTGTAATATATGTAATGAAATATATTTATTAAAATGTAAGAGAAAAAAAAAATAAACACCCACCGCTCCCTCGGGGCAATGCTACTCCAGATAGTGCTTCCAACACAGAGCTTTTCCCAGAACTCTGATCTCCAATTACTGCGATAGTTGGCAAAGCCAAATCTTCTTCAATACCAATTAGTCTCAAAGAGTCGATCAGATCAAGATAAGGACGAACCTTCTCGTCCAAATGGCTATGGAACACCCCTTCCATTGGCTTTCTGTGAATAAAAAAATGCATCGAGTTTTACGTATTAAAAAATCACAAAAAATTCATGATTGTTTTATCACTAACTTTTTACTGACCTGCTTTCACCAGCATTAGGAATGTCTTCATAACTACTTTGCTCCCTTTCCATCATCTTTGAAAATAATTACATGTATAACTATTGTATCTTTCCTTTCCTTTTAAAACTATCATGTCATAAAAATAAAGGTATTTTACTTACCCAGCTGTGTACAGCAACCTGATTACCCAAAGGATGTGAATAAATTGAAAGTGATCTCAGTGGCTCTTTATATATGCAGTTACACACACCCATATGTGAATAAACTGAAAGCATGCACACACACATTCACTAACCTGGATGTGGATCGAGAACTTCAATAAAAACACCCACATTTGTGCAATAAGTTAAGAAAGCAAAAGTAAAACAACTAAATGTCTGTCCCATATGTCCTCTTTGGCCTTTTCAGGTAGTAATTATACCTCTTTAAATATCTTGCTCATTTCCCCACACCCTAGGGAAAGAACAAAGTTTTTGGATGAATTTTAGAAAAAGCATCAGTAACTGAGTGATCCACAACAGTAAGACCCACTACCAAGAACTGTATCCGTTTCAAACTAAAATAGCCTTTTATACAATTAATACTTTTTATACCTTAACAGATTGGAAAATATACTAACATTATTTCTTATTACTGGTGTTTTTTAAAAATTAAAACAGATTAGACCAATAAACATTTATGGCAGCAAGCGCATGACTGAACATTAGCTGTGGATGGAGAGGAGATACTGACAGGTACATCATGGGGATTACTGCATTTGTTTTATTGCAACCAGTGTATTTATTCATAAACTTTATTGCACAACTGTTTCTGTTTCTGAGTTGCTTTTGGTTTTACTTAATTATTGCAAGTGAACAATTGCAAGCCCAGGACTCAGATAAAAATCCACTTGTCCTCCTCAATACCTTCACACAACAGTCGTAACGCTTATAATTATCAGGCTCCCACCGCTGTAAATAACAACAAGCCTTTTCATTTACAATTAGATCTTCTGATTAGCATCATTTGGCAAAATATTTTTTTAAAGCACATTGAACAATATACTGTACGTTGTTGCAAGCAGCTTTACAAATAAATTTAAACATAAAAGTACAAATTTATATCTTCTTCAATTTAATTCTAATGAACAAGTCAATGACCCTGATTTGGGTGATACCAAATAGCAAGACGATAAATAAATCTAGTCTTAAAAAGCCAAAAAATAACAAGTGAACAGTAGGTTTCTGGGTGAAACTACTTTGATGATGCCTGAGGTCAGAGGAGAATGGCCAGATTGGTTCAAGCTGATAGAAAGGCAATAGTAACTCAAAAAACATTTCGTTACAACCGAGAAGATCATACTGGGGGCCACTCCTGTGAGCTAAGAACAGGAAACTGCAATCGACAGTACAATTCTCATGGGCTAACCAAAATTGGTTCAAGTTCAAGTTCAAGTAGACTTTTATTGTCATATACAGTTTTTTATTGTCATATAACACATACAGTTTAGTACACAGTAAAATGAAACAACGTTCCTCCAGGACCAAGGTTCTACATACAACATAAATTAACAATATAAATGAACAAAAAACTAACTAGCTTACTTAAAAACCTAATTAGCTGAAATCTAAGTTTTATACCAAAGAGAAAACATAAAGTGCACGTGCAAATGTGCAAACAAGAGCGACGAAGTGACAAACGCGACAACATGACATTTCAATACTTCGTGGTAATGAGGTAATGAATTGAGGTAGTGGAAGGGGAGACAGTAAGCAGTAAATGTTGCAAAAGAGTATTTACAATTTTGTGTGCACAATTGTTTGATGGTTGTTCATCAGTGTATTTGCATATGCATTGAGTCCAGTCTCAATGTTTTGGGGTCATTGAGTGTGTGTGTGTGTGTGTGTGTGTGTGTGTGTGTGTGTGTGTGTGTGTGTGTGTGTGTGTGGACGTAGATAGTTCCCAGCTAACCAGCTAATTAGGTCTCTAAGTTAGTTAGTTTGTTTTCTGTTAATTTATGTTGTAAATTTATGTTGCATGTAGCATCTTGGTCCTGGAGGAACGTTGTTTTGTTTCACTGTGTACTAACTGTATATGACTGAAGTGAAATAAAGCCTACTTGACTTGACCTGACTTGACTTTTTTAATTGAAACAGATGACAATAAACATTTATGGCAGTGAGCACATGATCGAACATTAACTGTGGATGGAGAGGACATACTGACAGGTACATCGTGGGATCACTACATTGTTTTATTGCCACCAGTCTATTTATTCATTAACTTGATTCCATGAAGCAGCGAATTTAAAACTGGTTCGTCAGCATCCATCAACCAAATATGTTCCACTATGCCCCGCCTCTCACTTCTTTAAATCAAAGACAGAACATGACTCAAATTTGTGGAAGTGGTTTCCAACATGGAACTTGTGTTACTTTGATAACATTATCTCATGGACAACTTAAACAAAAATCAACTTGTACCACTAAATCAACATGGATGACTAAGATCAATAATGACAATGACAGTATTCAGTCTTATTTTTTATTTAAGTTTACATAAAAATACCACGAACACATAATTGTATGTTTCTGAATCAAAACCATTTTTTGCCACCTATGCCACAGTACATTATCAGTTTTCAGTCTGACCGGCAAAGAAATGTGTTGGGATTTTCGGAATAAGTGGATTTCAAGAGATAAATACTGTATATGTTACCTGTTGACCATGAAGTCTTATTTTATATAATACATTCATCTTATCTTCTCAGCATACTGTACTGTATACTGTATATACAGGTATGCATATATTTAGTATACTTAGTAGTACAGTATACTTTAAAGTTGTGTGACAAAGATGAACCAAATCAAATATAACTGCTGCTTCGATCCTATCTCCAGATTTATCCTTCCATCTTTTTCATCTGACTGAAGCATTATTTTTGGTGTAAAAGACAACACCCAGTGCTTTCCAGTATAAGTTATAAATTAAAACCATTATTTCACCAGTTATTCAAGGTGATATAACGTAAATGCGTGCTATTTACAGGTATAGCTATTAATCATTTGGAAATAGAGGACTCCACAAGATCTCTGGGGTGTACTGTGGTCTCTGGCACCAGAACATTAGCAGTGGATACTTTAGGCTAATTGGGATGTGGGGTGGGGGTCAATGGATGGATCTTATTTGCCCAGTGCATTCCATGGATGATCAGTTGGATTTAGATCAGGGGTCTTTGGAGGCCGGATCAAAAACCCTTAACTCATGGACTGTTGTTGCACACTGTACATTTCCTTATGCTTTAATGCAGAAGGGTGAACAGAAATTGAGGCACTGTGTGACGGCCTCCGAGAGGTCACAAGGGATAAATAGCTTCAATAGAGTCCTGCCTTCATTATTTATATGTCAGGCTCGGTAGAGGGCGTTGTGGATCCAAGTGCAGAGATTTGGAGTGTATGCTGATTGAAGTGATGTTAAAATGTGTTTGTGACTCACTTCGTGGTGCTTTGAAGCTGTATTGTGGATTCCGCGTTGAACAGGGAAAGCGTTGCTGTAATGCAAAGGCAAGTAGTACCGGCAGGAGTGCGCCGAGGCGAGAGGCGGTGTGTCTGACGCTCCTCTGGAGAATGCGGAAGTGCGCTGAGCCGGCGTGTAACCTGAGCTGTGTGCCGGCGCGAAAAGCCTGAGGCGTAGTGAAGCCGGAGTATGCAGCGCTCCTCTGGGGAATGCGGAAGTGTGCAGAGCCGGCGTGTGACCTGAGCTGCATGCCGGCGCGAGAAGAGTGAGGCGTAGAGTGAACCCGGGGCGTGCAGAGCCGGCGTATGGATGACAGCGTGAGTTCGGCGGGGAGCGAGGATAAATCGTGGTCGGAGAGCAGGCGAAGGTCATGGCCGAAGTGACGAGAGAAGGGTCCGTAATCCAAAGTCGTGGTCGGGGAAGCAGGTAAGCGGTCGGCAACGGGAAATATCGAAACAACAAATCCAAATCGAGAGGCAGAGACGTGGTCAGAGAAAACAAAGCGAGGTCAAAACTAGGCAGACAGAGACGGAAGAAAACGCTGGTGAATTGAGGCTGGTGAGGCGCACAATAAACTGGCGACATGACGGAGTCAGAGCGTGGCTTAAATGGGATAGGTAATTAAGTCAGTGATAGGCAACAGG
>JAAGKR010012464.1:0-16402 GCA_011419295.1 Clarias macrocephalus
CGCCCAGTCACACACACAGTTAGTGTCATTAACCACTGGACCACACCTGGGACACGCCCAGTCACACACACAGTTAGTGTCATTAACCACTGGACAACGCCTGGGACACGCCCAGTCACACACACAGCTAGTGTCATTAACCACTGGACAACACCTGGTACACGCCCAGTCACACACACAGTTAGTGTCATTAACCACTGGACCACACCTGGGACACGCCCAGTCACACACACAGTTAGTGTCATTAACCACTGGACAACACCTGGGACACGCCCAGTCACACACAGTTACACATCACAGTGCTGTTACTGTCTGTTATCAGCACTCATGCAATGTCTCTCAGGATGAGGGGTGACTCAGTCAGAATTAACTGTTATATATAACTATTATATCTTTAGAAATAAAGATAACAGATTTTCCATGCAGTTGTTGAAGCTTTAAAAATTATTATCTTATTTTCTTTATTTTTTAAGCATACTTGTGTTTAGTCGATGTAGCACAGCCCCACACACTAAATCTTTCACCAACCGCCACGGCTCAGGCTTGTTTGTAAGCAACATGGCTGCCACTAGGGGGCAGATTTCTGATACCGGCACCCAGAGGTACATGTGCAGTAAAAAGGTGCCATTTCCTGAACGATTATCAAAGTAGGACTTTATGATATCACTTTGTAATGCATGTAAAATGAACATCATATTAAGTATTAAACGTGTTAATATGTTGATATCTTACGTGCTGCGTTGTATTTACCTGCATCTGGGAGATGGTTAGCGGATAGCGGTAAAGGATCCAGGTGACTTTTTCGCTGCACGGCGGTGTCGTTAAAGAACCTTCATACACCCAGTAATCTCTTAATAACGGATCTGAGTCAGGAACAATAAACACATCGAAATGTGAGTGAAGGAAAACAGCAGCGAGTCGCAAGGCTACGAAATTATCAGTACACATAAAAAATAAACATAGATATAAAACATTACAGAAATTTACAGAAAAGGTCCAGAAATAAAAATAAAAATAAGAAACATTTGAATTAGGATCAAGTGAAACTTACCCGGTAGTAAAGTGTTAGGATTAAAACATGGAATAACTTTTGTCTTTCCCTGTAAGGACAAAACATTAGTTGTTACACAAATATTAAGATTATTTACATTTATTACTTTCATGATTTGTTAAAGTCAATGCTGCAAACCAGAAGGAATAAACTCGTCACGCTATACGTGTGAAACCCCTCAGGTTAAACCGTCAATGTTAAATCGCTGAGCTATTTCAGTTACGTGAGTGATTATTAAAGATTTTTAATAGTTTAATAAATCCTACTAACAAAAGTACTGACACCCTGTAAAACCAGGAGGAGTTTTGTGTGTGAGTGTTTACTGTATGTTAGCTGATGCGCTGCAGTGGCTGAGCCGCGTTACTGGAAGATTTAGGGGGCACTCTTTCACCAATTAGTCAATAGACAACTATTTCTCAGCTCTCTCCTTTTATGTTTTTATGTTAAGTTTTGTGGGCGTGGTTAAAACATTTGGTAAATTTGCAGCTAATTTCTACAATCCAGTTTATCGACATACACACTCAACAGTGAGGAAAAATAACATCACGGAAATCTGGAAGTACTTTTTTTTATGAAACAACATTTACAAAGGCGGTCAAGTCAAAGTGGGACTTTGTAACACCTGATCCTTTAAAAAACGATGGATAACTTGTCACTAAGAGACTAATATCCGGCTGTGGGAGTTCCTGGGAGGCCGGCGTTTCAGATGTGCATCAGACAGACAGTCCAAACACGGCTCCGGCGTACTGAGACAACTTTCTATCTTGACGGTGTCCAAGCACTAGTGAAACACTGGGAAAAGTGCATCAGTGTATCAGGGGATTATATAGAGAAATAAAGGCAGTGTTTACTCTCTGAATCAAAAGTCCCACTTTGACTTGAACGCCCCGTATAACTATAACTTTCCTGATAGGCTAACAAAGCAGGACAAGTGAGTGTGTAGCAGCTGATGTCTTTACACAACATGCTGTTTGTACAACTTTTATTGTATTTACAGCATTGATGAGCTCCAGCGAAGTAAATGATAGATTAATGTGTGTGTGTGTGTGTGTGTGTGTGTGTGTGAGTGTGTGTGTGTGTGTGCGTGTGTGTGTTTACTTTATACTGCAAGTCCTGTAACACCTCCGTGACAGCCTTCAGACCAAGATGTTCCTTACCGATCTGCACAACACAAACACACCCGCATGAACACACTCACAGAAGTAATAAGGCCGCCCCCCCCCCTCCATCCCCCCAAACACACACACACCTGGACGAAGAGAGCGATGATGAGGATGCCGTTCCTCTGGCCCATGGCATCGTCTATGGAGTTGAACAACGTGCTGTTCCAGTGGATCAGATGAAGCTAGAGGAGACACACACACACACACACACACACACACACACACACACACACACACACATAAAGCAGGGTTACTGTTACTACCTTGAAGTTGATTATTTTACCACAGCATCATGTTCCTTAGTGTATTATTACTCTTACATCAAAAAATATGATAAGTTTGGTGTAAATAAGTTACAACAACAAGTTTTAAAGCTTTTAGTGCAACAACAAGTCCCTCTGTGTGTGTGTGTGTGTGTGTGTGTGTGTGTGTGTGTGTGTGTGTGTGTGTGTGTGTTTGAGGTGGCAGGTGCACAGGACGTGTGTACACTATTTAAAGAGCTCTCAGTATTGTTTGTGCGTCAATATCACACCAACAGTATAAATAAACACAAACACACACACACACACACACACACACACACACACACACACACACACACACACTTTACAGCGAAACCTCATCTCACAAATGTAATTAGTTCATAAGTTCGGTTTGTGACCCGATTTGGTCTTGGTCAGGTTTTTCCACAGGAATAACATTAATCACTATGAACTATATTTAACTTTTGATGTATTTTATTTATATGACAAAATATAAAACAAAATATAAAAAAGCTTTAATTATACTAAAATAATACAGCACAAAATATAAATATAAACTGTAGAGGAGAGAGCGAAAACTACATTTTTACATGCACTGTTAACACAACTTTCTTAAGAAATCTCAAAAGGGGAAGATGTGTGGGGAGGGGTTAGTGTTTGGAGGGGAGGGGTTAGTGTTTGGATGGGAGGGGGTTAGTGTGTTAATGGGGGTGGTTAGTGTTTGGATGGGAGGGGTTAGTATTTGGATGGGAGGGGATTAGTGTTTGGAGGGGACGGGTTAGTGTTTGGATGGGAGGGGATTAATGTGTGGAGGGGAGGAGTGGTAGTGTGTGTATGGGAGGGGGTAGTGTTTGGAGGGGAGGGAGTTAGTGTTTGGGGGGAGGGGTTAGTGTTTGGATGGGAGGGGACTAATGTGCGGAGGGGAGGGGGGTCAATGTGTGTATGGGAGGGTAGTTTTTGGAGTGGAAGTAGTTAGTGTTTGGAGGGGAGGGGTTAGTGTTTGGGGGGAGGGGTTTAGTGTTTGGATGGAAGGAGGTTAATGTGTAAAGGGGAGGGGGTAGTGTTTGGAGTGGAGGGGTTAGTGTTTGGGGGGAGGGGTTAGTGTTTGGATGGGAGGGGGTTAATGTGCGGAGGGGAGGGGGTCAATGTGTGTATGGGAGGGGGTAGTGTTTGGAGTGGAAGTAGTTAGTGTTTGGAGGGGAGGGGTTTAGTGTTTGGATGGGAGGAGGTTAATGTGTAAAGGGGAGGGGGTAGTGTTTGGAGTGGAGGGGGTTAGTGTTTGGGGGGAGGGGTTAGTGTTTGGATGGGAGGGGGTTAATGTGCAGAGGGGAGGGGGGTCAATGTGTGTATGGGAGGGGGTAGTGTTTGGAGTGGAAGTAGTTAGTGTTTGGAGGGGAGGGATTAGTGTTTGGATGGGAGGGGGTTAAAGTGCAAAGGGGAGGGGGTAAGTGTGTGGATGGGAGGGGGTAGTGTTTGGAGTGGAGGGGGTTAGTGTTTTGAGGGGAGGGGGTTAGTGTGTGGCTGGGAGGGGTTAGTGTTGAGAGACCGTATCGCCTGCGGGAAGAAGCTCCTCCTCAGTATTGGGCTTCAGGGGGCGGGAGCGCTTCCCTGACCGCAATAGAGAGAACAGTCCATTGCTGGGGTGGCTGAGGTCCTTCACGATCTTCCTGGCCTTGGTCCAGCCAGCACCGCTTGTTGTAGATCGATTGAAGGTCAGAGAGCTTGGTACCGATCATGCATATCGAACAGCTGATCGAACCATCCTTTGTAGGGCTCGCATGTCCTGCATGGTGCTGTTCCCGAACCAGGTTGAGATTTTTCCCATCAGGATGCTCTCTAGGCATCACTAGAGGGCAATCTGAAGTGTCTCAGGTGTCTGAGGTGGTAGAGGCGCTGCCGGGCTTTTTTCACCACAGTGTTCCTGTGACAGGACCATGACAGGTCCTGCGTGATGTGAACACAGAGCTATCGAAGCTGTCCACTCTCTAATGCTGGGCTCTTGTTGATGGCGGGGGTAGTTCCATCAAAGGAATTGATAGTGGACTTTAGTACAGCAAAAGTTGTTTTTCTGGCACCAGTTCTCCAGATTTCCAACCTCTTCCAGGTAGGCCATCTCATCACTGTCAGAGATCAGGCCCACCACTACGGTGTCATCAGCAAACTTAATAAAGGTGGTGGAGTTCGTAGTGGCTACGCATTTATTGGCGTACAAAGAGTACAGCAAGGGGCTCAGAACACAACCCTGGGGGGCTCCAGTGCTGAGAGTGAGGGAGGCTGAGAAATGTTCGCCCATCCTTACTGCCTGTGGTCTGCCAGTTAGGAAGTTGGAGATGACACTGACACAGAGATGAGCTGAGTCCCAGGTGCTCCAGCTTGGTGTTGAGTGTGGAGGGAATTATGGTATTAAATGGTATTGAAAAGAGAAAATATGGTATTAAAAATTGATTGATGTGTGGAGGAGATGAGTGATGGCATCATCCGTAGAGAGGTTCGGGCAATATTCAAACCGCAGTGGATCCAATGTGTCCGGTAGTGAAGAGATGATGAAGTCTATGACCAGTCGTTCAAAGCACTTCATCACTACCAAGGTGAGGGCTACAGGTCGATAGTCATTGAGGGAAGCAGGATGTGGTTTCTTCGGAACAGGAATAATGATGGACTCCTTAAAGCATGTGGGGATCATAGACTGAGATGATGTTCAATATCTCTGTGAACCCAGGTGCTTGTTGGTTTATGCCATGAGGACTCGACCTGAGATTCCGTCTGGTCCTGTTGCTTTCCTGGTGTTCACTCTCCTGAAGGCTCCCCTCATGTCAGGCTCAGATGATGAAAATGTTTCCGGTGCTGGCTGTGTCTTCCTGTCTGCAGCCGTTAGCGCAGCTAGCGTTAGCATCGCTAGCGTCTTTAGCTGCAGCCTCGAAGCGAGCATAGAAGGGGTTTCAGCTCATCATCCAGAGTCATGCCCGCGTTCGTCATACCAGATGTTAGTGCTTTGTAGTCCGTTATTGTCCTTAGTCCCTGCCACAGGCTCCTAGAGTCACTCTGTTGGAACTGGGACTCTAGTTTCCTACCATAGCGCTGCTTCGCCTTTTTCACCATTTTCCGGACGTTGTATGACGCCACCCAACGCAAGTCCAGTGTTGTAGGCAGCAGTGCGAGATCTCGGCGCGTCGCGGATGGTTTTTATCCACCCACGGCTTCTGATTGGGAAACGTTCTCATGGTTGTTTTTTGTACGGTATCATCTCTTAGTTTGCAGATGAAACTCACAACCGCTTCCATCAACACGTTGATGTCGTCTGAGCTGTTCCGGAACATGTCCCAGTCTGCGTCATCGAGTGCGTCCTGTAACGCGGCCACCGACTGGTCCGTCCAGCGCGCGACCTCCCTCTGACCCAGAACTTCCTGTTTGCCTTTGTTTATATTTTGGCATGAGGAAGATGCCATGGTCGGATTTCCCAAACGGTGGACGAGACGAGACGAGATTGTGCCTTGTGTCCTGAGATGGAGTTTGTGAACAAATTTTGGATGAATTTTTTTGGTCCTAAACTGATTTGGTCGTACTCGGGGCGTTCGTGAACTGAGGTTCCACTATATTCTGTTTTTTATACCCTACTAATAAACTAGCGGTATTTGGCTGATGCTAACTTTAACTAGGTTACAGCTTGGTTAAATCAGCGTTAATTGCTGTTTTGCTAACCACCAAGTTTGCCCCAAATCGCTGTGATGCTAAATGGCTTAATCACAGCTAGCTAGTGTGCTTCTTCACTCAGTTAATTCGCTAAATAAGTTAGCTTGATAACTGAGTAGTGATTCAACTTACTATATTAGCTTATGTGCTACTTGACTAATAATGTTAATTCTCTTCAGTTAAATACTAATTGTAGTTAACTGGCTACATAATAAGTGTTCACTAACTCTAATAACTGATAACGTTGTATGATGCAAAGTATAGTATATAGTATATATTAATATAGTTAATATATACTATTAACCAGTGGCGGCCGGTCAATACGGGGAGCAGGGGCGCCGATCTCCTTAAAGTTAGGCAGAGAAGAATGCTACTTTAACATGTAATGTAGTGTCTATGTAGACACGTAAATTTTTGAAGAGCATGTGACTTGCAGCTGAGCTCTGATTGGATTTTGTCAAATCATCCTTCGGGCGCAGCAGTGTGCGCCCTGAACCCTCACACTTTTGTTCTTAAGGAATCAATATTGATTTTAAATATTTGGGCTCATGTGATTGGACCATGTGATTCTCAACGAGTCTTTTCCAGCACTTCTTACGGCGAGCGGAGCTGCTGACTGGATGTGATGTGAGTCAGGACTTTATTTTATACTAGTAGTAATGATGCACAATCACCTGATGAATGGCTATTTACAGGCCAGTATTAAAAGTTTAATTTTGTTTGCGCCCCCCAAAATTTTTTTTGTACCAGCCGCCATTGCTATTAACTATAATAGTATATACTATAGTTAATAGTATATATTAAATATATTAATATAAGTAAATACTAAGTATATTAACTAACTAGCTAGCATGCTAATTGGCTAGTCTATCACACAACAGCATGCTGTTTGCAAATTGGTTTTAACTTGCTGAATCATGGAATCACTAACTAGCTACTGTGTTTAGGTTAATATTTATATTCTGATGCTAAACGCTAATCACAAGTGGTTGGGGACCGTTTTTTTTCTGGTTTAGTTAGTGCGAGTTTAAAGGTTCGCTAGTAAATGTAGCAGGTTCGTTGCTTTGGTTTACTTCATGCTAACTTTAGAACTAAGACTTGATTAGGGTTTTAAACAAAAAAATCTATTCATGTTCGAGTGCTCACTCCTGGGTTTTCTATTCCTTGTGGTTTATTGCAAATTGAACATTAGTACAAAGTGAACGCTTACATGAAAGATGCTAATTGTCTGTGGGCTAGAAGTCATTAGCGCTCAGAGTGGAAGGATCCTGGGTTTCATCAGAAGCAGAAATATAAACATTAATTGATGGATGTTTTCTGTAAATTACAGCTAATGGCATTTCCTTAGCACCGTGTCCGGGATGCGAGACAAAATCGAGTGCCGGCTTCAGTCCAGGAGGTTTGATCTCACACCCTCCACAGTGAGAAACATGTTCACTCTATTCCTCTATGTCATGAAGGTAAAGTTAATCATTAATGTTGAGATTATGCAAATCAGATGTCAATATTCAGATTAATTATTATTAAAGCTATAATTTTATTGAAGGCTCAACTGACACTGTTTAAAAGTGAGAAAAAAGATTACTTCTTCATGCAGCTTCTTAAAATTAAGTTGTTGTTTTTTTGCGGATATTTGGACCAAATTTTTTTTTTATTTAATTAAATTTTTCAAATGTATTTTTTTCCCTCGATATATAGCAGGTCTTTTTTATTATTATTATTCCAGATTTTCTCCCTAATTTAGTCGTGTCCAATTCCTCCCCGTCACTAGGGGGCTCCCACATTAAGGCTACTACTACCACTCGGTCGGGAGGGCCGAAGACTATCACATGTTTCCTCCGAACCACGTGACGCCAGCCAGCCGCGCCAGCTCACGCACCGTTGGGGGCGGAGTAACACACTGGGAGGACAACGCTATCCGCTCCTTCCGCTCGCGTGAGCTCACAGACGCCCCTGATTGGCTGTAGAGCCGTGATTAATGTGGGAGCACTAAGTACCTCTCACCCCTCCCCTCTGAGAGAGCTCGGCCAATCAGCTCTCTCTAGACTTCCGGCTGCATCTTCAATTTTTTTTCTGCGTTTCATTTAGTTTTTTTTTTTCTTTTTACACAGATTGACATGTTGTCCCACCGCCCAATTAAGATTCTAAAATTCTGTGTGTGTGTGTGTGTGTGTGTGTGTGTGTGTGTGTGTGTGTGTGTGTGTGTGTGTGTGTGTGTAAAAAAACTAACCTCCATGGGAAAGGCCTTAAAGTTAACGGTGTGTTCGGAGCCTCTCTGGTTCTCTTTGCCCCAGTGGAACCGAACCTCATGCAGCTCAAACTCGTGATCACTGGGCAGGGGACCTCCAGTCACGACTGCAGCCAGAGCACCAGCGGGAGACGGTGGGAAAACATATTGCAAGTTATTAAAAAAAAAAATAAAAAAAAAAGGAAGATACAGGAATGATACAAAAATCTGAGAAGAGCCTGAATTATACTACTGATTATCAGACTTGCTGTACAGACTTGATGTTCAGTGATGACCGGTGCACGATGGTACCTGATTTTGACTTGAGCATGATCCTGACCGTGTGACCATCGTTGATGACCTCACAGTCTCGACACACCACGTAGTTGGGCGTTAATCCGACTTCCAGCAGTCTGGGGTCGTAACGAGCTTCTCTCGAGTTCAGGTTTATGGGAGACTGATTCTCTCCGTTTGCTTCAGGGAACAGCAGACCCCACTCCACACCTACACACACACACACACACACACACATACACAACTATTCAACACCTTCTGACCAATCACAATGCAGGACTGTTGTGCCATCTGTGTGCTCACTATCGTCCTCATTCGTTCTAACCGTAAAATGTACATTTGCTTGACGCTGTTGTGCCACCCATGTGGGTAAATACTTTCAAGTAAGATAAAAGGACCTTAAACACAAATCAATTTAATTACTGTAGCGTGATGTTCACCTTCTCCAGAGGAAGCTACCCACTAAACCTACAACAAAGAAACACTTTTAAACCTTGGTTTGTTTTTCTCTCTCCTGAGAGTGCAGAGACAGGACGTTCACCTCTGTGGTAATGATGAGTAACATGAGCGTGTGCCGTAATCAGACTCAGATCAGACCTGTCTCGAGCAGATTAAGATCAGTGCTGAGTGCTGGAGTTTCTCTGTCAGGGACGAGTACGGCCTCCTACCACAAACAACCTTCAGAGAGCAAAACAAAGCATCGGGTAGAAGGCCGCAAGAGCCAGAACGAGGTCATGAAACAGTTACGCTCGGGTGCGAGAGCTGGGAGTGTAGCGCTCACTCCACCCTTACTCACTCCTGCACTGGCCTGGTGTTCCTGGTGTGTCTGTTTCAGTTAAAGATAGGTAGATACTTTATTGATCCAGAAGGAAATTCCAGATGTGCATACTAGAAACTTTTCTGTCTTGATATTATAAAAAAAAATCTGTAGACGTTTTCCAGCAGGAAACCAAACAGTAATTGTATTTTCTTCTTTTTATTGTCAGTAACAATAATATTGTCTATGAAGTGTTTGTTTTCGCACTTTATTACAGACCTGTTGGCATTTTGAGAGAAAAAGAAACGTAGCAACTGCAAACTTCACATTTATCTGCACTGCACAGGCAGCAGTTTGATTGCAGAACGAGATAAACACCATTTTAAGATTACATTTTTATTTTGAAATTTTTACTATTAAATTATTTTCCTAAGAAACAGAAGGTTGTCTTTAATTTGGAAACAGCTTCACGCCCCTCTTTTAAAAAAAGCTACGAACTTCTACATGGCAAGCCACTGTAGCTGAATAGTGGCTGAATTTTATGTAGAAAAACACGACACAGTCTGAAAAGCCCATCTGATGAGATCTTTCTGTCGCAGGATCAAGCGACACAACCTGATGTGCAGCAGCTTTTGCAAGTGAACTAAATGTATGAAGTGGATTTTTGGAGAATGCTGAAGGCAAGAAAAAGGACCCTGACACTCTGTTACTGTCACTCGAGCAGTAATCAATGACAGTATGCTTTGCTCAACATTCTGTGGAATAAGACGTGATGTGACTTGGACATTGTACGAACACTATGTGGGATACTAAGTTAGTCTGCTGTGCAACGTTCTGCTTCATTTCCGAATCCATATGTCATGTTTTCCCCTCTGTCTCCCACCGGCACTGGTTTTTCAGCCATGCAACCTGTTCCCTGTGCATGGCAAATAAAATATAGAATAAAACTGCTCTTCGGTTTCCGGTTAGAAAATGTCTACATGCACACCTTCTCATTAATAGCCAGGAAGAATACGTCTATAGTCTAGACATCTTTATCTGGAACAGACACACGGCCTAAAGTATAGTTATAAAGAAATCACAGTCAAAGCACGAGTTTGCTATAGTTTATATTAAAACTCAACCAATAAATGATTTTGCATATGAAATTGCGTACATAAATAACCACCAACCAAACTGCATTGCAATGTATCCATTGTTACAAAACTGTGGGAGACGGAGTTATAGCGTTTTGCAAAATTACAAAAAATTCACACTGATATAACCCAAAGAATTTCACCAATATTTCGAAATTTATTCTTTTTAACATCCTTGTTACTCAAAGAAAACATGCACAAAATATTCTCTATTAATTGGTAACGCAAGGAGTCACATGATCTCAGCTCTGCTGCTTCCAGCCAATAAGAACCCTGAACTGGGTTTATATTAGCAACAGCTTTCTTTTCTGTGTCTTTAATGAGGACGCTAAATAAAGGCTTTAATGCAGGAGTTAAATTAAGATCTCTTCAGCTCCAGAGCCCCATCGCTATTAGCGTCCACAATCCTGTAAGGCTGAAAACTTCCTCCAGGGGATTTTACAATGTTCTAATTTTCAATATGCTGCCAAAACACACACACACACACACACACACACACACACCACTGTTCTTCTTAGGGATTAACGTCACTTATTCTTGCTCTGTAAATTTACTGACCGAGTTCTGGCAAATCTTTTGGTCAAATGAGCTGCATTCAAAACAATTCACAAAAAGTTATTGGTCTTGAACCCACCACCTGCTGGTTTACTGAAACCTCAACCCTCCTGTATTCCCCATCAGCGCAGGGAGAGTTTACACGAGAACACTGGCACTTGCCCCATCATTTGCATACAGCGTTAGTGTTCGTTAGCTCACTAATTCATGTAAGCCATGAGTGTAATAAAAGTGAGCAGCGTAATAACGTGACCTCGACCGATCCACATGCTGACTGCAGTAAATTCTAATACGCCAATTTTTCAATCCCACTTTAAACACACAAACTGCACAGCAACTTGTGGCTATAGTACAAAAGTATTCACTCAATTTGTGCAAACACACTAGAAAAAATATAGAATGATTAGATGAGCCTTAGGTAAAGGAGCAGATCTGGGGGACTCATGGACGTAGAGTATCTGGTGAACTGGTATGTTTAGATGCTGTCCTCCCCACTCTCATTGATCACTCAGGTTTGTTGACGGTGAGATGATTGGTTGCTTTACATCTCAGTTCCCCCTCATGTCTGTGTTTCCTTCTGGCTCCTCCCTTTTAGTGATGATGTCATAGTTAGTCCTGCTGGAGTCCCTGCTTGCAGTCTACACTAAATATACTTTCACCTTATACACATGTAACCAGACCTACAGTAACTGTTCTCTCTCTCTCTCTCTCCCTGTCTCCGTGGAGATGGTGTGGGTTTAGGATCCAGACAGGACGTAGACTTTCTCTCCCCACACTGAGATTAATGCTGTGAATTCTGACAAACGTGAAGATGCTGCGCTCTGATTGGTCAGAAGGTTCTCTATAACAGCAGCTCTAACAGTAGCGCAGGTTTATACTGACGCATTCGTTCTGACGCGTTATCGTTTCCATAGAGACGGTTCGTACAGCGCAGACTCCACTGATGCTAAACAGGATTGAGTTGTGTGCAAGGAAAAACATGTTCCTGTGTCATGGATGGAAGGAGTCTCCAGTTGTGTTCTTAACTTCAAGAGTGAGAGAATAAAGGCCGGCCAAGTGTTTATAGCTGCTGTAACAGAAGTGAGAACTTGTTTTGGCAAAATTATACGCAACATTGTTACCAAGTATGACATCATTCCCAAATACATTAAAATGTGGAATTGTTGGTGGGTTGCTGTGAGAGAAGAGGAATAAAACGGATGGGGAAATAAAAATAAAATAAATTCTAATATAACTATAAAACCGTCAGAAAGATTAACGGTGCTTCGTCTCAAGCTGCATCACTTCCTGAGTGTCGATTATGTTCCTATAACTGCACGATCCTCAAGTGTTTTATTCCCTTGAGCCATATTACAGGTTTTAATAATTAATATCATATTTAAGAGTCTAATTTGGAACGGATTATCTGCATTTACATTATTTCCTGTGGGAGAATGAGTTTCACTCGCCTCCGGAGCAGATTAAACTCGTACGCCGAGGTTCCGCTGTACTGTCATAAAAAAACAAACAAACAAAAAAAAACAATATAAACAGAAGTCTTTCTTTTGCATAATCCTGTTCACTGAACCGTACAGTGTGTGTGTGTGTGTGTGTGTGTGTGAGGTTAATAATCACAGCAGACAAATCCGTCACTTCGACTCTGGAAGTGTGTGAGAAAGGCTGAAGTGTGATCATGTGAAGTCTGCACTCGTTCATCAGCGCGCGTCTCGGCCCTTAGTCAAACATCAGAGTGTTCGTTAACAGCAAACCAAACACTGTCTTATTTACACTACCTGAACAACATCCGCCACACATGCACACACACACACACACACACACACACACACACTCTGCAGCACAGCCCGTGCATGCACACAAACACACGGCATCATTTATTGATCCTGAATGAAATTCCAGACTCGGGTGCAGGAAAGCATTGTACTAGCAACAGCATGGAGTCTAATCATTAAAATGAAGATAAACCTCAATTCTCTATATAAACAGCTGATAGTGTGTGTGTGTGTGTGTGTGTGTGTGTGTGAGAGAGATTTTCCTCTGGCAGCATGTCCCTGAGTGTTTTATTCCTCTCACACACACACACACCTTTAAGCATCATCACATTTCACTTAAAAAACGTCACATCAATATTTTTATTTACACTCGGGGAGTTTTCACATTAGGCATGATTGATTTGTACCGAGCTCAGGAACGATTGCTCCTCCCCCCCCGTCTCCCCCCCCCCCCCCCCCCCCGTCCCCTTCCACTGCTATCCATGTTATTCATGTTATTGTTTTTGTTCTCCGTACTCGGGTTCACTTGCTTATTTACACTCTCCGCTCCAGTAGGTGGCAGTGTGCACCTTCTCAGTTTTTGAGCCGTCGTTAAACACAAAGCAAAGAAGAGAACGAGGACGTTAGTCTTCGTGCTCTGCCTAATAGTATTGATATTTTGGGAAACATGTTAAGACTAAAGCTCAGCCGTGCCTTCCCACTGTATCGGCGACAGCAGTGTGGGTCAGAGGATGAGACTGGAGGATGAGACTGGAGGATGAGACTGGAGGATGAGACTGGAGGATGAGACTGGAGGATGAGACTGGAGCGTGCTACATGCGCACAGCGACATCAGAGGAGACAGACGGCGCTGATGATGTCGCATCTTAACACTGGGTCGCTTCTGTCCTCAGGTGCGACTGGCTTCCGTACCTGATTGTACTGACTGTATCGACCACCTCCTCCCATCGGACACGGACTCGGTTCCCGATTGTGTTCTCACTGAACCAGACTTGGGGTTTGCGGAAAAGATCTCGCATCGCTAATGTAAAAAACGCCCTTAATGTCTGTAAAATAAACAAATTTGTGTTGTCTTGCGACATTACAGTGATAAACACTCGCTCCTTCACCCGCCTCTCGTCAGGTTGTCACGTGACCAAGAAACGTCAAAGAAGAAGCATAAACTCGTCTGTACAAGAACATACAGCTACAGATTCACCCCTGACACTGGAGGCTCCTTCCCCTGATGTTACACACACATTTCCCAGGAACAAAAAACATAACAGCAGCTGCTGTTGCTATAGCAACGAGTCATTAATATAAACATGTTTGAATCGATTGCATGCATTTAAGAAGAAGAAGAAGGGAAAGCGAATGCGAGGCGATTGAGGGGGGGGGGGTTCCTTCTCTCCCTCTCTCCTTCCTTCCTTTCATTCTTTCTTTCACAGATCAGTCACCAACATGAACTCCAACTGCACTTTTTTCAAATAAAGAAATAAAGAAATAGCACATTATATCCCCCACACACACACACACACACACACAATAAGAGAGCATTGTCTTCAACTGTAGCTCAGTGACTTTCTAACCACAATAAGGTGTGTGTTCAGAGTCGACTCTCGTATTTCACTGGGAGATAAACGAGTGCAGATCTGTCGCTCGGCTCTTTACCTTCCTCGTAGCCCCAGTCCAGCTCGTCTCTCCCAGGTAACAACTCCGTCTCCTCCATCACCGGGTCGGCCATACCACCGTCTCTCGCTTCCTCTGGATGGGCTCCAAATTGAAGAGTGTGTGTGTGTGTGTGTGTGTGTGTGTGTGTGTGTGTGTGTGTGTGTGTGTGTGTGTGTGTGTGTGTTTTCAATTCAGTGCCATAAAAACAAAAAAAAAAAAATCTCCAAAACTTTGGCAACAGAATCGACGCCAAGGAGCTTTCAGCCTCTTCTCCTTCCGTCTCCTAACACACACACACACTCACACACACTCACTCTCTCTCTCACGCTCTCTCTCTCTCTCTCTCTCTCTCTCTCACACACACACACACACACACACACACACTCACACACACTCACTCACTCTCTCACGCTCTCTCTCTCTCTCTCTCTCTCTCTCACACACACACACACACACACACACACACACACACACTCTCTCTCTCTCTCTCTCTCTCTCTCTCTCACACACACACACACACACCCACACACACACTTACTTCTCCTCTTCCAGGTGACTCAAGGCTGTACACCGGCTCCCTGTAACTGCTGAAGCACAGAGCACACACACACACACACACACAAGCACACACACACACACTCACACACACACACACTTATTCTTCCTCTGACTGGCAGTTAGTGTTGTTTCTCTGTAGCAGCATGTTAAAAAAAAAACAACAACAACTGAGCAGCACAAACTGGTTAACACTCCAACCACGAACACACACACACACACACACACTCACGGGAAATGGGTGAGGTTATAAAACACCCAATGAGAAAAGAGAAAAGCCTGGAGAAAGAGAGGGGAAAAGTAGGAATGCTACATAAAAAGAAAGAGACTCACGATGTTCTCGTGTTTAATCTTAAAAACAACCCAAAAAAATAACAACAATAAGAAAAAGAAAGAAAACAAGAGAACCAATGAATTAGATGATAAATAAGGACTGAGGGAACACAGGAAAGAAGAGAAAGAATAAAAAGAAACTGAAAGAGAGATTTAATTACAGAAAAAAGAAATCAATGTTTCAGTTCAACCTTTCACACACACACACACACACACACACACACACACACACACATATATATGTAAAAACAAGACAAGAAGAAAAAGACGCAGGGAAAAGAAATATTCATCTGTGGATTGACGGAAGAAAGAAAGAATGAACAAAAGAAAGGAATACAGTAGCAATGAAACTTAAGGAAGGTGTTTATCAACACATTTATAGAACAAATAATTAAACACGGTCCGAAAAAAGAATGTAATAAGAGTGAAGAAAGAAATATAAATAAGCTAAAAAAAGAAATGTGGTGCTTTGTGCAGAAAATAAATTAATTAATTAAGTCAGAAGAAAGAGGGCGATGTGGTTTGGCTTATTGTAAATAAAAAAAGAACAGAAAAAGGAAAGTGTGGAAATAATGCGAGACAGAAAGAGTGAGACAGAAAGAGAGAGTGAGAGACAGAGAGAGTGAGACAGAGAGAGAGAGTGAGAAAGAGAGAGAGTGAGTGAGAGACAGACAGAGAGAGTGAGAGAGAGACAGAGAGGGGGACAGAGAGAGAGAGAGTGAGACAGACAAACAGAGAGAGTGAGAGAGAGACAGAGAGGGAGACAGAGAGAGAGAGTGAGAGAGACAGAGAGGGAGACAGAGAGAGAGAGACAGAGAGAGAGAGAGACAGACAGACAGAGAGAGTAAGAGAGATAGAGAGGGAGACAGAGAGAGAGTGAGACAGAGAGAGAGAGAGTGAGAGAGAGACAGAGAGGGAGACAGAGAGAGAGAGAGAGTGAGACAGACAAACAGAGAGAG